>JAQSEB010000080.1:0-284037 GCA_030063045.1 Pratylenchus scribneri
TTTAGGTGTGGGCTTTTTAAGATTTTATTAAAATCAAGTGTCCCGCACCTCCGCGCCCGCCGTGTGCTCCGCACACTCTACATTGCCCCTAGCGCATAGCGCTAGGGGCCGCGGGCGCGGAGGTGCGGGACACTTGATTTTAATAAAATCTTAAAAAGCCCACACCTAAACGACATTTTTAGAAGCCAATACCTATTCGGTCACGTTAATTAAAGGTTTAATTAACAATTAATGTCTGAGGAATGTAAACGACAAAGGAACTTTGAATAATCGATTGTCCAAATTGAATTTCTTTCATCGAATGTCTTTAATGTCACTGTAACAGCTGGAATTTTTCGACGTGGAAGGGAGGAAGACTATGAAATAGAATTTATATCTTTATCAAAATTTCTAAAAAATTGAATTCTAATGAGAATTATTCTAAGTAAGAGACGAAGTCAATGATATTATTATTCTCGACACTGGTTACATGTGGTCCAGAAGTTGTTAATGAATCGAGCAAGACAAAGAGGAGAAAAATGATTATCGATGAATGAATTCCCGAAATATTCGAGCTTTGGTCTTGACTTTTCCTTACCCGAAATCTGGTGATACAAAAAAATATTGAAATAAAAGTAATCAATGAAAGAATGGGTAAAGGAAGATGGGAAGGGGACGAGAGAGTAATGGTAAACGCGGAATGTATTCTCAATGTTTTCGGATTCCTGGGAATTAATATGAATTATTTACTAAAATATAATCTATAGTCTATTATTTACACATTGAATTCTACTATGGATTTTGATTTGAATTGGAAAAAATATTCCCATCTAGTCACCCGACCGTTATTTTCATAGATAACACCACTTATTTTAAGAATAGGTCATCTATCTTGATTAGTTGTTGTCTCAATCCGAACACCATTTTCTCTCTTCATTGGCATGTGTAATAATAATAAATCATTTCATTATTCACTGCTCACATCTTCCTTATCTCAATGCATTGTAGTTGTAGTACCAAAAAATAATTCTTAATTGTTCGTCCCATATATTCCGGTATCAGATTTCGTCAAATTTTGCTCCTATAAGACCACACCAATTATTTTGAATTAATCAAAAGGGACCCCTATAAATGTTTATTAATTTAAAAAGTCGACTTACTTCTATAATTTTGAACTTACTACATCATCTTAATCATATTATACATAAAATTATTTCTATAATTTCGTCAGTCACATAATAATCCAAGATAATAATTGTATCGGTCAATGTATTTCCGTAGGATTATTCTACTCAAATCAAATGGGTACCGAAAAAACAATTGTCCACCTGAATTTGGTCTCAAACGGGGATTTCACTGATGAATGACCGAACACAAAATTTTGGAAGTGTTATGTTGTGGATAGAAACAGTATGAACTCATCTGAAAATTCACGCGATGACAATCAATATTTACGTCATGTAACGTGATTGTCTTAAAGAACGATTCAAGGAGATGGTGCTGTATTATGTAAGAACAGGAAAAGTGGACAAATCGATATTTATTTACCCCAATTTCCATCGTCCCTCCATCAATGAGGGTTTTGTATTTTCTCAAAAAATGATCAAAATTTATAAACCTTTTGTAACCAAAAGGATTGACGATCACAAAACTCATTGTCCCAGATTTTGAATTTTCACCAATTTATTTGTATAAATTAATTTTAATATTTTTAAAAGAATAAAAATTAGGAAAATTAGACATAGAAATTGATTTGTCGAGAAAAAATCGAACTTGTTGTTCCATCATTGTTCTTAAACTCAATTTCATCTACATCTTTGTTCTGGTTTATCAGAATGGGCAATTCCACACGGAAGAATGTCCTAAGTGTTTGAAATTCATCGATCGGCTTAATTCCGACGGTGAATGCAAAAACTCGGCCAGAGGCACCCATGGCGAATTTTGTAGAGGCCAAATCCCAAAGTAGACTTGCTTGAGCGGAACGAAGAGGTTTACTTTTGTATGTGGAATGTATATTGAACAAGTCTAGTTCATCCAAATAACGTCCACCACTTGTCAATTCCAATGTAAACTTACCAAATGTTTTTGCCATTTTTTCTGCCACACCTCTGTTCTCACCCGAATAGAAGATGGCACAATTTTCTGGAGTAGAAAAATCCATTACTTTATCGATGAGATAATACAAACGGTTAAAAATATGATCCGATTGAGTGGATTTTTGGATTTCTTGTATAGTAGGAGGAGAAAGCATAGCTTGAGCCATTTCAGAAAATTGAATATTTTGTTTAAAATTGAAGAATGATTTTGTAAAATTGGTGAATGTAAAATGTGTCACCAATTTTAGGCCATAGGGGGCAGTTCGTCCCAGCATTTGTGTTTTAAAAAATAAAGCCAAGAAAGGGGCGTGTCTTAAATTGACTATTTTAGCTCTCAAGAATTCATTTATAGATTTAATTTCACCATCCATTTCCAAAATATTCATCCAAATATGACTTCCATTATCGATGAATTCGCTCGAATTTTGGGCTGCCCTCCCCAATCCATGTAGGCGAGATTATTTAATCATATTAATCGAGACTGAGTACTACATATTTTTCAAGGAAGTATCGTGAAAATCCTATAACATGATCGATTAGGACCCAACAAAACATTCACTTTTTACGTTCTCACTTATCGAGGAGCCGATAAAATTCTCGCCTATTGTCGCCTCTTTCCCCTCTTCACAATATTTCTATACTCGTCACCGAATTCGCCTACAATGTCCATATTTACCATGTGTGGTAGAGAAAGTCACAAATGGTGAGGGAAGATTTTATCCGCTTGAATTATTAGAATTTTTATGGACATCTCCAACCGAAAATGAATTATCATTGTATCTCGGCGACATGTTCAAAGAAATTGAAGCGCCAGGGGAAAAATGTAAGGATTGTGTACAATTAAGTGGGCCGAATCCGACCTTTGACGACTCATCTACTGAAACATGCTCGATTTGTGTTTTTAGCCATGGGGATGGACAAGATGCACCTGAACCGATTCATTCACCTCCTTCGTACAACTTTAAGGAACTGTTTCCAAATTGCGGAGAATATCATGGTGAGAATGAATGGACATTCAGAGATGGGATCCCAATTCCATTTTGAGAAAATTGTTTGGAACATGCATGAATGGAACCATGGATGGACACGGATTAGATGAAAACACACGCCCAATAGATACGCACGCGCGCACCCATAAATGCATATACATAAACCATAAAATATCCTAAAAATGGGTTCAAATTGTCAAATTTCATTTTCAAATCCTTACCATTTTCAAAATTGTGTCTTCTTTTCCTTAACTCCGCTCATTTTCCCATTAAAACTACATCTTCTAACTCTTATCGATTTCAATTTTGTGTCTTCTATCTCTTAGCGATTTCAATTTTGTATCTTCGAACTTTACCGTTTTCAGAATTTTATCTTCCTTTCCTTATCATTTTCAAAATTGTATCTTCTTTTCCTTAACTCCGCTCATTTTACCCTTAAAACTATATCTTCTAAATCTTAGCGTTTAAAAAATTGTGACTTCAAATCCTTATCGATTTTAAAATTGTGTCTTCATAAAAGTTTATTTACAATTTTGTTTACGAATAAATCAGTATCATACATTGTATTCAATAAATTTTATAATGTTCATAAGATTATGGAAATAGAATAATTAAACAATTGAATGAATTCCACAGTTTTCCGAGAAGAAAGATTGATAATAATGGGAATTTGTTGGCTTCTAATCTTGGAATCCTTTAAGGAATCCAAAGGGAAGATGGAAGAATGGGGAGAACTGGAGGGTACGATTAAAAGAAAGGATTCGGAAGTGGAATAGACATACATGGCCAAATTATGCATGACCAAGTTACATGTATATGCACCGAAAAATTTTCCATTGCTTATCATTTTCAAAATCGTGTCTTCTTAATTTTATCTAGCTAATTTATCCCTTATAACTGTATCTTCAAAAGTTTAACGTTTAATAAATTGTCTTCCAAGTTTTAACGATTTCGACATAGAATTCGGGCCTATGGTCGCATGTCTCCCATCTTCAATTTACAATGGTTTCATAACCGAATTTGTCTTCAAGACACATATTTACCATGTGTGGTAGGGAAACTCAGAAATGATAAGGACAGATACTCTCCGATTAAATGATTTGAATTGTTGTAGGTATCTCCAATCGAACTTATCTAAGTATCTAGGCGATATGTTCAAACAAATTGAGATTGACAGGAAAAATGTGAGGATTGGAAAATTACGTTGGCCCACTCCAACCTTTGACGACGCATCTACTGAAACATACTAGTCTTGTGGTTTTAGCCATGCGGATGGACAAGATGCACCTGAACAGATTCCTACACCCCCCTCGTACAACTCTAAGGAACTGTTTCCAAATTGTTGAGAATATCATGGTGAGAATGAATGGAAATTCGGAGATGGGATCCCGATTCCATTTTGGGAAAATTGTTTGGAACATGCGCAGGAATGGAACCATGGATGGGGACAAGGATTAGATGCACACGCGTCCAATACATACACACGCGCGCACCCCATAAATGCATATACATAAACCATAAAATATCCTAAAAATGGGTTCAAATTGTCAAATTTCATTTTCAAATCCTTACCATTTTCAAAATTGTGTCTTCTTTTCCTTAACTCCGCTCATTTTCCCATTAAAACTACATCTTCTAACTCTTAACGATTTCAATTTTGTGTCTTCTATCTCTTACCGATTTCAATTTTGTATCTTCGAACTTTACCGTTTTTAGAATTATATCTTCCTTTCCTTATCATTTTCAAAATTGTCTTTTTAAATTTAATTACGTTAATTTTCCCTTAAAACTCAATCTTCAAATTCTTAACATTTAATAAATTGTGTCTTCCAATCCTTAACATTTAATAAATTGTGTCTTCCAATCCTTAACCATTTTGAAATTGTGTCTATATAAAAGTTTATTTACAATTTTGTTTACAAATAAATCAGTAAATTCAATAAATTTGTGTATTAACAAAAGTTTAGCATAAGGACATGTAGTAAATGAAAACAACAGAATCCGGGCAAAATGTTTCCGAGAACGCGAATTGGTAAAAGCTCTTCTCATTCCTCGGAGAAAAATTATTTATTATCTGTTAAGGAAAAATAGTTCTTTTCTGTATTGTACCGTAGGTTACTGCCAGTAGTCAAAAATAATCCAGATCAATGAAATTAATTTTTAATTTTGTTAGGGGGCATCAACTGGAGGAAGGGTTTACTTGGTTTGAACATCTGTGAATGGAATCATTCCAAACCGACTCATTTAGGCTTTCATATCAATATCCAGTGTAGTCATATGTTTGGTCGAATACATAAATAATTAATTAATCAGTCACGATTTTTCCTCTTCATATCTTTCAGGTCATCGATAATTTTCAGTTCAAAGCTGCCTGCTCCTAGAATTTAGAGGATGAGACAAAATCGAGAGGAATCGAATCTTCGATTTCCCCTTACAATATTCTCACAATAAATTCAAATTTATTAATCGATAATATTGAAAAGTCGACCGTTCAGGTGTTCGCTCAGTATTACCATTTCGGTATGGGCTTAATTTTTAGGAAATTTTTCATGTATATGGAATAATAAAATGATTAGAGAAAATGAATAAAGATTATCGTAAAATGGCTGAGATATGATGGTTAGACAATATCCATCGTCGTCTGCTACTTCCTTCTTCCCGGACCCTCCAGATCGTCCAAGTTCTCGTCCTCAAAAATTCGTCCCAATTCTTCCTTATTATAATATTTTTAATTCGTAAATTACATCGAGAATTTATTCCTGTTTTGTCATTTTCTCTCCTTTCTTGTCCCATCTTTTCTTCTTCCACCCATCCATTGGTTAGTTTTATTAGAATATTTTTTTATATGCTAAAAATCCATCACGATTCATTCTTCCATCACCATTTTTTTCTTCTACGTCCCTTTCGGGCGATCATTAATTTCTTGTCCAGACGAATAGAATTTAGAGAATGATAGCAACAAATTCAAGGTTACAGCAGATACTTCGAATTCCCCTCAGAATAATCTCGTGATAAATTCAATTTTATGAATAGTGAAAAGTCCGGAATTATTTGTTTCCCATTCTTTCCCTTTTCTATTTTTTAAGAATTTCCCTTTCCTCTTTTCTGTTGTAAAATGTTCTAAAGGATGACCATTAAATATGGGCTTGATTGATCATTAAATTTGAAGTCTATATATGAATAGTCGTAATGAAAATAAATAAAGAACATATTAAAATGCTTAAAGGGTTGTGGTTAGACAAAAACCATCCTCGTCCTCCTCTTCTTCCTTCTCCCTGTTTTCTCCCAGTTCATCCCTTCCTATGGGTCGCTGACCTTTCCCTTGCCATCTATGGCTTCGGATATTTGGTGTGCCTTTTCCTAATTCTAATCATAAAGTGGGTGTGGCATAATATTAAACCATTACATTCGACACAAAGCCAGCAATCTTTTAAGCTTTACTTCATCTTCGCTTCAATACTCCCTAATTTCTATTCTGGATTTACACTTTAGTTTCGATTCGTTAATCTTCGATAATAAAAGAGACCAAGTATAAATTTTTTCATTTTATGGGAAATTTTCTAGTGATTCGAATGGCTGAATTCCATAAGTGCTGTCATCATTTTTAGCAGAATTATAATTTCTTTTCGAAAGTTTTGACCGATTATTCCAATAAAATAGAGTTTTCATTCATCTATTAATTCGAATCCAATAAAAAATTCATATGAGAAAAGAGTTTATCCAAGAATTCTCCCGTAGAGTCCAATGCCTATCTTCAAGAAAAAATTAAGTGGTATTCATTGTCTGTGGCTGTTCTCCCTCTCACCGTACATTGAATCAAGAGAAAAAGATGAAGTAGGTAAAAATAAACGACTTGAATTCCAGTTTGATTTCATCTTGTTATTTATTTACATCCACATTTTTAATCAAACTTTAATAACGGTTTATGCATTCATTTCATTTGCATTTTTCATCAATACTGCTGGACTACAAACTCAATTTATAAATATACCGATGAAAATTTGTATGAATTTCAAAAAGATTGGGACGAACAAGGGTGGTGTGTACATTAGACAATGAAATATTTATTATTCGTGAGGATATAGTCGAAGGAAATGAAAATGGGTATTTTTGAATTTGATCCAGAATTGATCATTTTCAACTTGAGGATTAATATAACTGAGTGACGAATCTTTCAAAGAATGAATAGGCTTGAACTTTGAACATTTGTTATTCTATTCAAATTATCAAATAATGATTTTATTAGTATACTATTCGTGATTAAAATTGTCACTAGGTAATACATTGAGAATTTATTACCCATTTTTTCTTCCTTCCTTTATTTCCTTCACAATCCCTCCATTAATAATTTTATAAAAAGTTTTTATCAATAATTTGTATTAAAAAAGAAAAATTAAAGCTTTAATCCATTGGGAATTCATCTTCGCAGTCCCAAAATTCCGTTCTGGAAGTAGTTAATCCCAAAAATCCAAAATAAGCAAATTTTGAGACGGGAATTAGTCTAGGACTATCTTGACCAATTTTTAAAATACAAGTGGCAGAGAATCTATCAAGTAACGAAAGGATGACTAAGTGAGAAGATTTGGGAAAGGAGTTTCTTCATTCAATCAGTCGTCTGTATTATTATTATTCATAATTTTGTGTGCAAATAATCTAATATTTTTTATTTGTAAATATTAAATTCATATAGAAAATCTCGGGAATCAGAAAAATAGTTTGAGAATTTATTACATGATAATCATTTTTTCATCTCTCTATGTCCTATCTTTCTCTTTCTCACCTATCCAATCCAATAATTAGTTTTAGTATAATATTTTATTATCACCAAATAATTCATTCATGCTAAGTCAAGCAAATACTTATAGAATAAATTAATTTGTCACCACTTCTCCAGCTTTTCAGTTCATTATAGTTTCCCGTCAAGAGGTTCGTCCCTAATTTCGAATGTGACAAAATCGGGAGTATCCAAACCTTCGATTTCCTCTTACAACATGTAAATTCTAATTTAACAATCGAGTATAGTGAAAAGATCTCTTTTTTCGTTTCGATCGTCCAAATGTTCGTTCAGATGATTGACCATGAAATTTGTCTATGAATGCATAATTGTCAGAGAAAATGAAAATAAATAATGATGTTAAAGTGTTTGAAATGTCATGGTTAGATATAATTCCAGTTTGTCCCCCATTCTTACCATTTCTCGTAACCTTCAATTCATCTCCATTCTTCCAGCTTATCGTACCCCAATTTATCCCCATTCTTTCAAGTTCTGGTACCCTCAATTCGTCCCCATTCTTCCAACTTATCGTACTTCAATTTGTCCCCGTTCTTACCACTTCTCAGTTCTCACACATTGTAGTTCGTCCCCACGCCGTCTGGTACCCTCCAGTTTGTCCACATTCTTACCACTTCTCTTACACTCCAGTTAGTCCCCATTCTACCAATTTCCCGCAACCAAAAGTCCCAATTCTTCCATCTTCCCATTGAGTCGATAACCATGAATTAATTTTAATATAATATTTTCTTATCATGGTAAAGTTGAGATCAAAGACCTAATCCATCAGAAATTCATTCATCGAGTAGTATTTTTCTTCTTCGTCCCATTCGAGTCATCAATAGTTTTTAGTCCAGATGAATGGAATTTCTAGAATGAGAAAAAATATCTTCGACTTCCCTTCAGAATCGAAATTAATTTTAATAATCAAGAATAGTGTAAAGTCCGTAGTTATTTTTTATTTGTTTTTCCCATTCTCTAAGCATTTTCTTTCCTTATTTCTGGTGTCAAGTTTTCGAAAAGGATGAACAAGTATGGGCTTGATTGATCATATAATTTGTTTATGTCTATGAAATCTCCGATTTCTGACCCATAAAAAGATTTCCTAACACAAAATCCATTTCATTTTTTATCCATTTTCTAGAATTGACTCCAATGGCCGAATTTCATGAGCTCTCCCGTCTTTTTTCCAAAATTTCTATTAAATCTTTATCAATTAAAATTGAGCCGACGAAAATGGAATCATCTCCGCCGGCTTCGCCTTGGTCTGGCTCGGTTTTACCTGTAAGAAAGCTATTAATTCCTACCTCAATTTCACCTATACGAAAAGTTATTCGGCCGAGAATTCGTCCTCCCACTCCAATCTTCAATCTTCAGGATAACATTCGACATCCTCGTTCATTGGCTAAGCCAAACATAAAGCATCGTCGGTCATTGGCTGCGGCTGTTTTGACTCAACGTAAATTGGCTCAGTGTAAATTGACCTCAATTGCGAGAAAGATGAAGAAGCTCAAATGGATGAGAATGAGGATGCTCAAGAATAAGACGAAACGAAACCGCTCATTTAATTGATCCAAATTCATTCACTAATGATGTATTATAATTAAGATTTACTCACTTAATCATATTTAATCATTTAATAAAATAGGTTTCGCTCATTTTGGCTATGGCTAGGTTTTTAGGTTTAGGGTCCATGATGTCTATGTTTTAGGTAAATGGGTCTATTTTGATTGAGCCAATAAATGGTCAAGGTCAAATTGACCGATCCAAAAATATGTGGAAGCGAATTTACATTTTTTTCAGAGTTTAGTTTAGATAGACAACATTTGAAAAAGAATAAACAAAAAATATATTAATTCTTTTTCTCTAATTTCATTGTTTACTTTTTATTCAAATAGGATTGGAATGAAAAAATGAAAGGGACAATAGAAAAGAATATAAAATTATTTTTCTCTATCCTCTTCATTTGTTTTAAATCAATCCTTGCTTCCATTTTTTTGGGTCGTCCTTCCTCCTTCATTTTCTTTTTCTAGGTCGATGAAATGACCTTGAAGGATCGATAAAGAAATAACATATGGTTAAAAGTGATCGATTAGGTAATCGTTTAAAAAAAGTAAGTCATTTCTTTTTGGCTCTAAGTCTCAAGGTCATTTCTTAAAAAGTCTCAAGGTCATTTCTTAAAAAAAGTAAGCCTAAAGATGTTCGCTTAACTAAGAGCTTAGGAAATCGCTCTCAAACTCATACGGTTGTCTAATGACCCACTAAAATCTCAAGGTCATTCCTTAAAAAAAGTAAGCCTAAAGATGTTCGCTTAACTAAGAGCTTAGGAAATCGCTTGCATATGCATACGGTTGTCTAATGACCCACTACTAAGGGCCAATTCGCGAATGGGAAAAAAAAAGGAAAAATAGAGCCAGCAGGCAAAAGGTCAACACACTCAATGTGTCGATGCCAATTCATTCACATAAATATTCCACATTGTGCTCATTGATTGAATGAAAATGGAAGGAAAAGGAAGGAAAATTGGAAGATTTATGTTTATTGGAAATTTTTTATTAATTCTCATTTGCATTTATCGAATTGCTCAAATCTCCAACACAAATCCCAATCTTCCTTATTTTCCAGAGAATTATTTATTTTGCAAATGAATTTGAGTCATTCATCAAATAATTCGTCAAAAAATAATTCCTCCCTAATCAAAAATATGGCAAAATTAATTGCTCAATTGACTTTGCGACGTTCGGATTTGGAAGAATTGGAAAGAAGCTGCGAAAGCCGAGAGGAATTTGGCAAATTGGTGGAAGGATGCTTTGCTCGAGTTCAAATCAAAGGGCACAATTTGGTTGGTTTTTCGGGTACATATTCGGTTTGGGCCCACTTCTTTTGTCAAATGAGAAATTGTTTGAAAATGAAGGGTCCACCCTATGGATGTCAGGCGAATAGGGTCTAAGTATATGAGATGATTTGTCCTATCCCTGGAATAACCCTAAAATCTAATATTGATGAATGACCCGAAAGGGAATCTTTCACTATTCCGTTTGAAAAAAAAGCTGACCCAAATTGAACAAGTATCGTTTTTCTACCTGACTCCCGGAGAATTTATGGCTTTCCTGGCAGCTATTTATGGCTTAAAATAAAAATAAATGAACTGAAACAAGAACCAAAACTGAACAATACCATTTTTCATCCTTTACCCTAAGGGAATTTATGATTTTGGTAGCACATTGTGCCTGCCAAAAAAAGCAAAAAATCCTATTCCTTTGTTCTTTATTTTCGCTTTACCCTATATCCTATAACAGAGAGCAAGCAGAACAGGGAAATTTTTGAAAAAAAAGGAAAACAAAGATTTTAAAGTATCCGACTAAAAAATCTTTTTTACTTTATGTATTTTAAAAATGTTAGAAAATGGGAATTTTTTGGGAGAGTACAAATTTTGAAACTAAATTATGCTTTTTCCATAATAAAAAATCATTTTAAGCCAAAAAAGCTTTGATTTTTGGACATTGGCTCTTTGACTTTTAAATGGCTTATCAGAAAGATTAAAAGAAATATTGGTAATGGTAAAGTCGTTAAAATCATTTTAGGCTTCAAGCATGGCTTTTACCTTTCCTATTTACTAAAAATAAAATAATAAATTCTTATATCCACAGATTTCCATAATTCACTCAATCATTCCGCCGGTCAAAATGCAAATGGTCCAATTTGGAATGCGTTTATATTTGCCATTGATTGGATTTGTTGAGATGGACAAAATTTTGGAGGATTTGCCCAAATTTGATGATCCACAATTTCTTTATGCGATTGATGAATTCAATAAGGTTTTTAAATTATTAAGAATTATTTTAAAAATTTATTTTTGATCCCAGGAATATTCCTACATTTCAATCAGTGAAGAATGGGCCAATGGAAAAATTAAATGCATTGAAAATGTGCTCGGCAAAAATTGGCAAAATAAAGTAAATTTTGGCCATAAAATTAAAATTAATCCCATTTATAAAATAAAGGTAAATGATAACCGAGAATTGAAGAAGAAATTAGACGAAATTGCTGGCACGAAGGCGAATGGGCCAGGCGAACTATTCCGCATTTTTGTGTATCCCGAGGAGTTAATCAAATTGTTGGAGTTGGGCAGGGAGGAATTCGAACGGGCAACCGTTGGCCTTTTTGTTCAAATAAAAATGGATAAGGTTGGAGATGTAGGATTAAAAAATATTAAAATAAATTTAATTTGGCGAGAAAATTCTTTATAAAAATTCGGAATTTTGAGGCCATAAAATATGCCACATCGGTTTTTTTTTATTAAAATTACAGTCTTATTCTTGCCAATTCTTCATTAAGACAATGCCATATATGGTATTAAAATCTTTTTGTCAAATTATTTTTTGTCCAAAAATCTTAGAATTACCATTTTTGCTTATTTATTATTGAATACAATTTATATTTAAACCATTAAAATGAACAGTGTTTCTTTAATTTTTTATTCCAAAACTTCCTAATGTTTTTCTTCCTTAATTCTAAACATACCATAATAATAATAACTTTCATTCTAGCCGTAATAATCCGGTGGTCTAAACCAAAAACCTGCATAGGAAAAATTTTTTTTTAAATAAATACTAAAAATATATAAAACATTTATTATTCCAATTAAATAATTAATCTAAAAATTCCCATTTTATTATTTCTATGTTCCGGCTCCGGCATTCTACGGAACGCGGAGATTCGTTGCACAAATTGCCGGTGTCAGTTGGTCAAAACAACAAAATGGGGACAATACATTGGGATTGGGCGATGTTGAATTGCATTTCGAGAAAATTGGCAAATTTCCAATTCAATTCATCAAAGAAAGAGTGACACCTTCATTTGTGCGGAATTGCCTGCTAAAAATGATTGAATTGGTTGGTAAAAAATTTAAAAAAAATTTTTAAAAATATGGTTTGCAAAAATGATTAATGTTAAATTATTGATTTCCAAAATAGTTAAATATATTTAAATAAGAGTAAAAGAAATTTTAAAATATAAAAATTTTTAATGAAAAAAAAAGGCTAACTACGTGAAAATTTTTTACCAATTATCCATTGTATTAATATCAACATTTTTGATTAATATAGTCTAAATTAAAAAAATTTAATAAGTAAGTTTAATAAAAAGGAAAGGTAAACATTTTTATTGAAATTTTCAGAAAATTAACAAAAAAATAATTTAGAAAAATTTCTGAGATACGGATGAAAAAAAGTTCAGTTTTGGTTTCAAATTTCAAATAATTTAGGTTAAAAATATTTTTTTTGTATTTAATTTTTCGTCATAAAATTTAATTAAATACTTTAAAAAAATTTTGTAAAAAATTATATGTTAAATGGTTGAAATAGTGATAAATTAAATAGTGAAAAATATATTATATAAAATTTCATAATTTAGCTTTAAACTGTTAAAATGTTTTTATTTATTTTTTTTTTAAATTTATCACTCACTCTTAAGAAATGTTTAATTAAAATTATCTTCCTAATTTATTTATATCATAATTATAAATTTTCATTTTTGTAGGGAATTCCATTGCCATCGAAAGAATTTATCATGGAAAAGCAAAAACAATTTGGAACAATTTTTGAAAAAGTCATCCCAGATGAAAATGTCAACGAAAATGCCCCCAATGCCAATTGCTTGGAACGATCTCAACAGATTTCGCCATCAATTTCGGCTCCACCAGCATTTTCGAATTCATCCCAAGCAGCAGAAATAAATTCAATGCCATCATCGATTATTTCACCAACCGCAGAAGAATTGGCCCAGATCAATATTCAAATATCAAATCATCAATTTCCAGCAATTTTTGACCATCCAAATGATCCAATTCAACAAATCAATTTGGCAGCTGAAACATTCACCGCTGCGGTTGATGATTTTGCCACAAATTTGAACAATTTATTCAGCAATGGTCCCCCCAGTGTTGGTGAAATTTTCGAAACGAGAATTCGGGAAAATGATGGAGCCGACAAAGATAAGGAAGCAAAAATATCGGATGAAAATGAGCAAGAGAAACAAATGAGAAAGGTGTGAAAATTATTAATAAATTAAAAAGGGAAAAATACCAAAAAATAAATTTTCAAAAAATTAAATTGTTGAAATAATTAATTTTCTGAAAAATTAATTTGCCGAGAGATTAAATTTCCAAAAAAAATTTAATCTGAAAAAAATAAATTTCCGAAAAAATTAAAATTATTGAAAATAATTAATTTTCTGAAAAATTAATTTGCTGAGAAATTAAATTGCCAAAAAATTTATCTACAAAATTATAAATTTCCGAAAAAATTACATAATCGAGAAAAAATTTTCTGCTGAAATTTTCAAAAATTTTTGCTGAAATTTTCAGGCCATAAGTTTGGTAACAATTCATTCTAGGCAAATTATTATGACCTTAATAAAAACTAATTAAGAATTTAATTAATTATTTTTGGCAAATTTTTTTAATGATTTAAAGGCATTTATGGATCTGCATAAATCATTTTCATCCACCGAACTTTTTCCATTTGCTGAATCATCTCCATTTTTGCAGAAAAATTACGAAGAACGGAAAAAGGCAAAAGAAAAAACAACCCGGAATATTACCTCCGGGTCAAATTCCAACATTAATGCGAATTCTTCTCGGAAACGAATTGTTGGGGAAGGCCGCAAAATGATTTCATATGAAAGTGAATTTTGCATTGATAACGGACAAATGAACGCAGAAGGAAATTCGGCCCTAATAATTAATGGCATTGGGGAAATGGCACAAAATGAACAGCAAAAAAGACGAAAAGTGATTTCATTCGATGCCGGTGATTTGGATACGGAAGAACGGCGAACAGTGAATTTGGCTGCAGCACCAAGAAATGAGCAAACTACCCAAAAGGGGTCAATTTTTGAACGAATTCAAGTGGATCCAGATGGGCAGAAGAAATTGGCTGAAGGCATTTTGAAGAACCGAGAAATGAAGGCAAGTTTTTGGTCATCTAAATGAAAAATAATCATCAAATTTAAGCAAAGAATCAGAGTCACATTTCCTGGCCAAATTCCAATTGATCAACCATTGGTACGTCTTATTCTATAGACTAGCCGATTTTGATTTTATGCCGATTTTGATTTTCGCTAACTAAAAATTTTATAGTGACAGATATTCTAGTTTGCGATCAATGGCCATATTTCAGCATATAAGCATCCTAGGTTTTTTTAATTTATGGTTCATTCGATTCGGCATGATCGATTTATAGTTGGAGGAAATACTAATTTTGATAAGATTTATTCAATTTTAGGCCATAACTTTGGTTCAAACTGATCAAATTTATTTTAGCATAAAATCATATAAACAAAACAATCTATCAATTTGACCATAAATTAACTCTATGCGATATTTAGAACATTCGGAAATCAAAATCGACTTAAAATCAAATCGGTTGCAATTGCAACAAATATAAAATTTATCCATAAATTTAAGCATAAAATCACTGTTCCTCTTCAAGCGCCAATTCCAATTGATCAGCCATTGGCAAGTGCCATTAATCCATATTTTTTATAATACAAATTTTTAGCCGAAAATGCCAGCTATCAATCAAAGGCCGCTCACACCTTCCATCGTCTATTGTCCGACTTGTAATAATGTTGCATTTTGCAACAAAGAATCATGGCGAGGCCATTTGGCACAAAATGGAGCAACAATTTTGTGCGGATATTGCAAAAATTCATTCCAATTAAACTATTAAAATTAACATTTTCTTATTTTTTAATTAATTTATTAGCATCAAAATATATTCCTACTTTTTATCAACCAATTTTATGCAGATCTTGCCAACATTCATTCCAATACATTCACAATGAATTTAATATATTAAATTAATTATTAATTAAAAATATTCCATTTTTTTGACAATCAATATCATATTCAATATCAGCAATTCCAATATTTATTTATGCTTTAATTATTTATTCATTGATAAATTTTTATAATTTTGTTCAAACAAATGTAATGATTATTATATAAATTCATTATTTTTCTAGAGCATAAAATACAAAAAAAAATTTCATTGATTTAAAATATAGACAGCTTTGATGGATTGGGTCCTTTTATTTTTCAATGATTTTGCGTAAATTTTCGCAAATCAATTCATCTATAAAAAATCACTCATTTACCAGTTTTAATAAAATTTGAGTTAACCATATAGGACTAATATTTAATTAATAATTAATATTCTTCATTAAATGAAGCAATTTTATTTTACATAGCTCTGAGAAAAATAAAATTATTTTTTTATAGTTCAATTCAATGCATTGTTTAATCATTTCAATTCAACTTAATGAAAAAACGCTCTAGAAAATAATTAAAAAGAATTACTATGAATGAAATGAAGCAATTTTATTTACATTGTTCTAAGAAAAATATAAAGTTGTATGCAAATAAAAATAAATTTTTTATAGTTCAATTCAATCCATTGATTTAATCATTTGATTTCAATGGAGAAAGAAATAGATCTAGAATGTAATGAATAATATCATAAAAAATATTCATTTATAATAAAGAAAATTCTAATTTCTATTAAATATTTAATTTATGAACATTTCAATGAATTTTTATATTTTCATTCATCACATCAATTGGAACCAATAAAATTATTCACTTTAGTGGATATATTTGATATTTTATTTTGTTGTTTGCCTGTTCCTTTGTATTTTTTGCAAAATATTGTGCGAAATTGTTGGGCAATATTTCCTCGAAAATCAGAAATCAAAATTGCTAAACTGATTTCCTCTATGCAAAGTTCAATCCAATAAAAACCAATATTTGTCCAATAGCGAATTAACATCAAGTCATCAGTCCAAATTACAGTAATACCAGACAATCGACCAAGCACACTCATTCGAAAGCAGGAAACGAGAGAACATGACAGGCAAATAAAAAAGATTCGTAACAGGTCCTTTTCCGCATTAACATTTGTAAATACGTCATTATTATTTTCTAAAAATGTTGAAATTTTTTGAAGAATTCCTTTACGGAATGCGAATATACTTATTAGATTTTAATAAACTTATAAAAAATACTAACAATTTATTTTTTTGATAGTTGGAGAAAGGGCTCAGCTTTGACTTTGCGAAATTATATTATTAAATATTTTAATGATAACGATGGAATATTCCACTCACGATATTTTATTTTCATCCATAACAATCGACAACCGAAAGCAATATAGCATAAAATTGTCAAATAATTAACTGCATTAGCGAAATATAAGTGTAAATCCATTGGTGTTGAATGGGTGTATTTGGAGATTTGAATTTGAATTATGTAGAAGTAGCCAATTATGGTAGAAAGAAGCCAGAGAAATAAGCATATCCAATAAAAATACCTTATTATAAGGCAATATAAATGCATTAACAATAAGCTATCCCCACTTCCAAAAAATTTTTTCTCCCCGTAAAAATAAAACACTTTTTTATTCCCAATTTAAATTGCGGAAATAAATTAGAGAAGTTCTTGAATCTTATTATGAATTAGAATTAATTGTTAATTGATTCTCAAGAAATTTTATTGTGAATTTGAATGTTTTCTGCTGGAAAATTGGATAATTTCCGGAATAATATTATTATATAATTATAATAATACTTCATGCAATTCAATGAGAAAAAATGTCTTTAATGTGTATTTTGTATCCAGAGTCAAAACACTTTATGTAATGTTTAATAAATTAATAAGATTTTTTTACCTTCTCTTTGCTGCAAATGATTTATAGTGGAATGGAAAGAAAAGTGCATGAACTCGATTAATGGCCAGTGCCAAAATATGTATCGCAGACACTGTCTCCAATGTTTGATCGTTTGCGAAGAGAATTGAGAAATAAATAGTTCGGAATGGTTCAGAAAAATTCATTCCATTATTTATATTAATGAACATTGGCAAATCTGCCGAAAGAAATCGAAGCAAATTTCCAATGGCCCGACTAAAAATAATGATCAAAGCCGATCGAGTGGAAGTTAATTTCCAAATTGGTCGCAATAAAAAAAGAATGATAAAGAAGAGCAGAATTTGCACAGTGAGACGGAGTATCCAATCATAAGGTGGAGGAGAAAGCATTTTCTAGCATTAAAATATTTAAATAAATAAATTTTCTAATATTAAAATAAAAAATTTTTTGGCAATAATTTTGAATGGGTATCTATTAAATTCTCAAAAAATTTTTTAAAGTCAATTTGAAAAACGAATAAAGCAAATTGAAATAAAAATTAATTTTTGTTGAATGACGAACAGAGCAACAGCAGATGTAAAAATTTGAATCGAAAAATTTCTGCTCTGACAAGTGGCAGCAGCCTCCATCATATTCATAATTAATATAATATTCCAAGAAAGTGCATAGAGGCCAGCAGATGATTTAATTCAGGTCTGAGGGCTCCCAAGTGGCAAGTGCCAATTAATTCAATAAAAAGATAGGATAGAGATCGTTAAGACACATGAATAGAATAGAATTTTTGTCCTGGATTGGTTAAAATTAATCGGTATTAAACAATTTAAATTGATTGGTTATGTATTTTTCACAATAGCCGAGGCAATATAGATTAACTTGGACAGCAATTAATTTTTAAATTTTAATAAATATTAATTTTTTAATTCGTAAATTAATAAAGGCGCAACATTTATTTAATTATTAATTTTAATTCCAATTAATTATTTTGTCTATAATCATGTAAATATTTTTTTGACCACAAAATTGCCCAATTTTTCGATATTTCTAGTATGATTGTTACGAGGACACAGCAGGACGATTGTTACGAGAATACCAGGATGATGGTTAAGAGAATACGATTGTTAAACGATTGTGTCTTTAGTAATTTCGCACCGTTTCTTTAGTATTTTTCCATCTATTCTGTAGTAATAATTTTCCAAATAGTCTTTGTTTGCATAAATCTTTATATTTTTCTCATTGCTATTTAAATGCTTCAATTCATATTGAGCATTTCTTTTAAATAAATTTCAAGAGCTGTTTTTTATTAATTGAATTTTTCATTTTATTTTTAGCTTAAAATAATTAATTTTAATTTGCATACTTTTTATTCTTCTCAATGTTATTTAAATAAAAATGCTTTAATTCATGTCGAATATTTTTTTTCTATTCCTGGGGCCAATAAAAATGGTGCCTACATTCTACATTCTATTCTACAAATGCGAAAATTGTAGGATGTAGGAAGAAATTTAATAAAAATGAATAAAAATTGTAGAATTGTAGATATAGATGTCGAATTATAGATGTAGCTTGTAAATTCAGAACGAAATTGGAGTCAATAAAATAATGAAATTTCGTTTTCTACAATCTACAAATATTTGATTGGCGGTGATGAGCATCCCCCAAATTTTTGTAGAATGTAGTGCAAGAATGTAGAAATGTAGAAAGAGAAAGCTTCATTTTTATTGGGAATACTACATTTTACAAATTTCCGTCTACAATCTACAAATATGCGTCTACAATCTACAACTACATTTTTTTCCCATTTTTATTGAATTTGGTCTACATTTTACAAATCTACAATCTACAAGCTAAAAATGTAGATATAGTTTGTAGAATGTAGACACCATTTTTATTGACCCCTGATGTTAATGCGTTGCCCTTAATTAAAAAAAGTGCAGAGAAATATGATTATTCTCATTAATTTTATTTAGACCAAATTGTACATTTTTGTACAAATAATACAAATTTTTAATGAACGCTTTTCTCGATTCTACCACATTCTTACAAATTCCATTTATGTTAGCAACGCATTTTTTTCACAATCAAATAAAAATGCGTTTAAATAAGGAAACCAAGTTTCTCACAACATTTATTACAGATTTTCGGTGTGTGAAAAGTTTTCATATTCGCAATAAAATAAAATAAAATAAAATAATATTAGGAATTTTTAGAAATTTTCCTTTTATTTGAATTTTATTATTTAATTTCATATTATGTATTGTCTTATGATCTGAATCAATTTTCATCAAAAAATTTATAAATTCTAGGAAAAATATTCAATAAAAATTTTAATTATAAAACACGCAATTCATAAAAATTTCCAATATTTTCTGACATGCAATTCTTAAAAAAATGTATTTCTTTAATTTTCGTTTATCACGAATAAATTTAATAACAACAGTGACAAAGGCTTAAACTTTTGTACCTAATTAATTAAAATTTTATCCATTTGTTATTTAATTTAAAATTGGCATTTTGCATATTTTTAAAGTTATTTATTAAATTGACACTTTTTAATTTTATTATTTTTCAAAATTGATTACGGCACTTTTAAGCGTTAAATTCTATAAATTGCTACTTTTGAGATAATATCACGGCTTCTTTTTCTTACATCTTTAAAATGCTTAAAAACAAATATTAAATGGCATATCTAATATGTGTTCCCGTTCTTTTAAAAAATAATTTTTATTTACTTTTAAACTTGCAAAATTTTAAATGAATATATATATAAAAATTTACATAAATAATTATTTATCCAACCAAGATAAATCGAAAGAATTTTATTAAATAAAAAATGTCTACATCAAATTCAACTGTAACAACAATATTGCCTTCCACTGAACCTGATTCTGCTAATGATTGTAATTTGGCCGAGAAGTCCGTCCTTGATCCAGCCTATAATTCCATTCGAATTGCGCACATAATTTTTGGCCTAATAATCGTCGCTTTATTGGCTAAAATTATTTATAAATGCCATCGTGTTCGAATACCATTACATGGAAATTTAAAAGTAAAAATTTAATATAATTTAAAAATGTGAAAAATTAAAGCATAAATTTTTTTTTCAATTTAATTAAATATTAAATTAATTAAAATTTTATTAAATAAAAAAATAAAATTTACCTAATTAATTAAAATAATAAAATTACATTTTAAGCTTTTGCTGATCAATGTGCTCTTTTGTTATTTCTTTTTTGCCTCTTCTATTTCTCTAACATCCTTGCGATTTTTGGTCAGATAAAAATTTTAATTTTATTTATATTTTTTTTTTTTCTCAAAAAAAGATTCTCTACTTCATCTATACTGATCCATGCCAATGTTTAACCCAAATTTGGCTGGGCTATTTGCTGAGGATGCCAGCATATATTTATTATATTGCATCACCATTGCTGCATTTTGCCATCATGGTAAAAAATTATATTTTTTAAATTTTCCAAATTTTTAAATTTATAGAAAAATTACAAATTTGTTTAATTTTATCAGTTTTATTTCCATTTTCAATTCTTTGTCATATTTTCGATAATGAAAATGCCTAAATTTATGTGAAAAAAATTATAATAAATTATTTTTTATTTTTTTTTAATTTTTTTTTATCTTCTTCACTTCACAGATTGAGCGTGTCCGTGCCACTTTGTTTGTGCACAATTATGAGCAGGAAGGAATTCGTTGTGGTATCTATGGCGTCATCATTGTGGTAAATTATCATATTAAAAAAATACAAAATATAAAAAATGATGATTTAATTTTAATTTTATATAACATGGATATTAATACAGAAAAAGTGTAAATATAAACCAAAATTGGGCAAATTTACTTCTTTTGGTCATAGTATTCTGTCCAATTTTGTTTGGATTAATCATTATGATATCAAAGTTAAATATAGAAATATAAAGCTATTGGCCAAATATAAAATTAAAATGAAAATTGTTTATTTCTTCAATTTTAGTGGGTTATTACGGCATTGTTTTCATTGTACATTGTGCTAACGTCGCTAGCAGATACGGATACTTTTGGAAAGCCGTTGATCTACGTTAGCATGACAACAAAATATAATGCCCAAGTAATATAATATTTTTTATTAATTTTAATTTAAAATATTCCAAAAAAATTTAATTTCAATTATAATTTATAAATATTTAATAATTTTTACTATAATTTTAAAAATAAAATTATAATATTTTTAGTAATTAAAATATTTATTAAAATTAGTTGTAATTTTTATTATTAATTTTAATTTAACTATATTAATTTAAATTATGTTAAATTTTATTAATTTAAAATGTCTTAAAAATTTAAAAATTTCCAGTTTTTCATCAATATTCATTATTTTCTCCTTTTCCTCGTTGTTTGCATCTCATTGGCCGACTATTTACTAATCAAAATGAATCGATTGGTTTTGCGCCAAAATCAGTTCGTATATTTGATTTAATATCCAAATTTATGGACAAATTATTTTTCCAGTAATGCAATTCGCTACAATCTCAGTCAAAATTACCAAGCAAATGAGAATATTGGCACAATGCGCATCATTTTCCCATTGGATTTTTCCTATACTTTCTTCTTCACAATTTTCATCATTGCCTCAGCCATTGTACGCCTTGAGCGTGATTCGTTGGGTCCCCTTAAATACGTTTACATTTATGAGGGAATTCAGCTGGTAAATATTATTTATTTTTAAACCCAAATATTTTATTTAAAATATTTATCTAAAATTGTCTTTTTAGGCCAAAAATTTAATTAAATATTCATCTTAAAAGCGAATTTCCAACTAACAGTAATCTAATCAAATTAATCGTTCAGATTGAATTCATATAAGAAAATTATTAATGGAATTTTTTAAAATAACATTATTTTTGAACAAAGATCAGCAAAATAGGAAAAATTGGGAATTTTTCATTATTTTTGGAATTTTTTAAAATAACACTTTTTTGAATAAGTCAGAAAAATAGTAAAAAAAATTTGGAATTTTTCATTTTTTTGGCCCTAATTTTTCTGATTAATTGATAATTTTTCTATCAAAATGCTCTGCAGAATGAGTTTATTACAATGCTATAAAATTTTTATTTATTTGTTGTAAGATTATGGAGATATTAGACAATTCACATAATTGAGGCCAAATTTAAACTTATTTATTCCCAGAGTATTTAAATTATTAATCAGAAATTTTTTTTTTATTTTTCATATTTAAATTTTGGATAATTTTTGAATATTTTTAAAAATAATTAAATTAATTTAATTTTTTCACAGATCCTTTTTATGCATGCCATAATCACCCTGTGCGCTTATTTATTTTTCTTGGGTCGACGTTCAAAAGCTGGCCGAGATGCAATCAAGGAAATGAGCCCTGAGGAAGAGGCGAAAAAATATTTTAAACATTTACAGAGACAATGGGCAACTGAATAATTTTTAATTTACTTTATTTTAAACAAAAAATTGGTCAACCCTAAAATCATATTTTTCATCATTTTACAATCAAATATGAATAATAAAATAATCTGAAAAATATTTTTGAATCTGCATCCGAATAACCGAACGTTAAGTACTCAAATTTTAGCCGAAAATACGGCCAATTAATCAATTAGCACCACTGCCCTTCGTAATATCCATTTTTGATTAAACATGAAATTTAAGCAAAAAAATAAAAATCGTCCTTGTTTAAAAAACCTGTTAAAATTGGTCAACTATTGATAATTGATAACTTCCATATTTTTCAATTTATTTTAATTTTTAGCCAAAAATGACGCCTATCAATCAATTACCGCCTCCTTTTTTGTCATTTGTTAATCTTGTTATAAATGATTAGTTGATTGTCTTATTTCTTATGTGACTTATAGCCATGATTATAAATATGTCTAGAAATTAATTAAGAACAATTATTAAAGATGAATGAATGAAACATTTTTATTTACATATCTGTGAGAAATAAAATTAAATTTTTATGATTTAAATATATGAGCAAATTTAATAATCTAAGTTCAAATTAATATACAATAGGTCAAAAATAAATATTTTCTATGATAAGAAACATTTTTATTTACATACGTGTAAGAAAAATAAAGATATATGCAAATTTTAATAGATTTTTAAGCTTTAAATATCAATGAAAAATTCAATCATTTTTCAGCTAAATTTAATTAAAAATATAATTTCGAATTTAAGTAAAAAAATACTAGAGAAGAAATGAAGTATTTTTATTTATTTACTTAGTGTTGAAATATTTGCCTACTCTCGAGAATCCTATTTTCCATTTTCATTAAATTAAATTAACGGTTGGCCTTTCCGTATCCGAATTTGCAATTCCAAGTAATCAATTAAATTTACATCATTTAATTAATCCTTTTTTAGACTGAATAGAATTTTGATAATAAAATCACTGATCAAAATATAATTATATAGAAAGTTATGGTCAATATATATTAAATAGCTCATTTTAAACATCAATTACATTTTACATCATTGAATTATGGCTTTTGCTTTTTATTGAAGAGAATTAAAAATCTTTGATAAAATATAATTATATAGATTATGGCCAATATATATGTATTAATTTGCTAAATTGTAATAATGTTGCCGTTTTTACTCAATTTTTTGCTTATCTTAATCCTTCACAAATTGATGAATCCAATATTGTGGGCTAATAATGTAATCATATTTTCTAAAAAGTTATTATTCACTTAAAAAATGATTTTATATTTCAATTTCCGAAGCACAAAATTATTTCCATTTTGTTATTTCCGTTTCCCTTATTCCATTTATGCCACAAATACTACAAAATATGACACCAATTAATCATTTTTTTTGTCATTTTATTTTGTTAACCTTTTCCTACTTGTATTTATGATACCACGCAGCTTCCTATTCAATATTTTTTATATTTGATGCCCAAAATATTTGCAAATTGAATGAGCTAATTAGCTATCAAATTTGCCTTTTTAATGGGAAAAATTTTATAAATAGAAAGAAATTAAATGAACATTCGAGACGGAAAATTTGAGACTGAAAATCATCGGACAGACATTTTCCATAAAGAACCAAAATTTTAATCTTTATTAATAATACTTTTCCATTTTAATTAAGAAATTAATTGGGGCTTTCTAAATATTTTTTTTTTATTTTAAGCAGATAATTTTCTTCTTCATTAAATTTTTTCAGTTACTTTAGTTAGTTCCAAATTTATTCAATTTCTTCTCTCCCAAACCACAAATTCAATATAAATTTAATGTAATATTTTTTTTTACAGATGCGTCTCTATAAAATCAAATATCTATTTTTTTAAATTAATAGCTTCACATTATATATTATTGAAACATTAATTACTGAATTCCAAAAATTGGCATATTTCATTAACCAGATAATTTTCTCTTCTATTTCTGTCCCAATAAATCTTATTACCAGATTTATTCAATTTTCTTGATCCTACCTATAAATTAAAAATTTAAAAAAAAACCATTTTCTCTATAAATTCATAAATCATTTTATTAATTAATGCATATCTTTTTCATTATAATTTAAAACAATTAATTGACATTTTCCAATAATTGGCATGCCATTATTCATTAATTATATATAATTCAGCTCTTCATTAAATTTCTCTTCCCCAGCTTTTTAGATCCAAATTTATTAAATTTCCGCGGTCTCAAACCACAAAATTTAAATAATTATTTTTCTACTTGTTTTAAGGGCGTGGCCCTACACTAGAAAATGTGAATGCAAAATATGATTTTACCTAATTAATTTTATTTTAACCAAATCGGTTCACTTTTTGTCCAATAATACAAATTTTCAATGAGCGCTTTGCGCTATTCTTAAACATATTCTCCCACATTCTTCCAAATTCCATTTACGATAGTAACACATTTTTATTCTCAGGCAAATAAAAATTCTTTTTTTAATAAAGAAATCAAGTTTCTAACATTAAAATGTGTTTTTTGTTTGAGTGAAAAGATCTCGTATTTTAATCCGCAATAAAATAAAACAATAAAATAAAATAAGAATCAGAATTTTTAAAAATTTTCCTATTTTTAAATTTTATTATTTAATTTCATATTATCTTGTTTTTTAAATTTTTTAATCCTCATCCATAATAAGTGCCAAAAAAATAATAAATTCAAGGAAAAATAGTGGTTCAATAAAATTTAAATTTTAGTACACGCAAGTTATAAAAATTTCAAATGTTTTTGCCATAAAATTCTTGGAAAAAAGCAAAATAAAATTGAATTAGTTCCTCATATTTCTTTTTATTTCTTTTCAAAAGATTAAATTTAATAAAAAAACAGAGGCAGACAGAAGCTTTTCCAAATTTTTTTACTTAATTCTTTTATGCATTTTTGTTATTTAATTTAAAATTGGTATTTGCATATTTTTGAAATTATTCATCAAATCGGCAATTTTTATGTTTACTTTAAAAATAAAAATTTAAAAATAATTTTGACACTTTTATGATGTAATCTCACAAATTGGCACTTATGTGATAATACTACGGCTTCTCAGTAGATTTATAAAATACATAAACAAATAATATGACTGAGGACTGAGTAATAATTTCTATTTTCCCCCATAAAAAATAATTTGTATTTACTATTAAACAATCAAAATGTTACTGATTATAATTTAAAAATTCGCTTTCAATTTCAAATAAGAAAATTAAAGTAAATTTTATTAAAAATATGTCTTCAATAAATTCAACTAAAATTGCAATATTGCCATCCACCGAATCTGAATCTGTTGATGATTGCGCATTAGCTGAGAAATCTGTCCTTGATCCAGCCTACAATGCCATTCGAATTGCACACATCATTTTTGGCCTAATAATCATCGCATTATTGGCCAAAATTATTTATAAATGCAATCATGTTCGAGTGCCATTACATGGAAATTTAAAAGTAAAATTTAAAAAGATTATTAAAATTGAAATTAATATTAATTCAAATTTATTAATATTTTTAAAAGATAAAAAATTAAATTTTATATTAAAAATATTTTAAGCTTTTGCTAATCAATGTGCTATTTTGCTATTTCATTTTTGCCTCCTCCTATATTCTAACATCGATACGATTTTTGGTAAAAATGTTCATATTAATATTATAAATTTACGCCCAAAAAGATTCTATACTTCATCCACTCGGATCCATGCCAATGTTTAACCCCAATTTGGCTTGGCTATTTACTCCGAATGCCAGCCTATATTTATTTGATTGCTTCCCCATTGTTGCATTTTGCCATTATGGTATAAATATATTATTTAAATATTAATAAATTTTATCATTTTTAAAAATTTTTTATCTTCTACACAGATTGAGCGTGTCCGTGCCACTTTGTTTGTGCATAATTATGAACAGGAAGGAATTCGATGCGGTGCCTATGGCGTCATCATTGTGGTTGGTTATCATAAAAAATATCAAACAAAAATAAAATACAAAAAATGATGAATTAATTTTTTTAATGGTACTCCTAAAATTTTATTCTTTTTCTCAGTATTATTATAGTAATTTTATTAATTTTTTATTCTTTTATTTTCCTATTAAATTAATAATAATTCTTTTCCTTTGGATTCAAAAAATATATTTTTATGGTATTTTATTTTTATCCTCTAAATGATTTAATAAATTTATTTACATTAAATTAGTATATGTTTATATATACTATTTCATAAATCAATTTAATCAACCTAATTTCGGTGATTCAATTAAATTTATTTTGGCATGTCCATTAAATTATGAACGTAATCTGAGATCAATTTTACACAATCGAACAATTTTTTATTACATCAAAAAATAAAATATGTAAAACAATCTTTTCAAAAAATGGCTTAAGAATTACGCAAATCGGAAAAATATTTTTAGAATTTTCACAGAAAATATTTTAAAGAAAAGAATGTACCGAGGATCACGAAATTGTGTGAAAATTCATTGTCTCGAAATTATTAATAAATTTGTATTTTGAAAAATACATTTGTTTGAATGTAAAAATTGCAATTTTGAACATGCAAAAAAAAGAATCAAAAAGTGAGAAATGTTAATAAATGAAAAATGTTAATAAAAATTGGGATAAGGTACATTTTAATATGTCATTTCTTATTTAAATTTTTTGTAAAATTTATTAAAAAAATGTAAAGAAAATATTTATATAACAAAAATTGCAGAGAGAATTTGGGGTATCAAATCAATTTTTCAAATGAAAATTTTATTTAAGTTTGCAAATTTTATTATTTTATATATCATGGTTAAGTTAAATTGATTGACGAAGAATTAATGAAATTGATGGAAAATATATGACAAAAAAGATGTCAAAATAACCTAAAATTTGGTAGTATTTTGGCCATAATATTCTATCAAATAAATATTTGGATTAAACATTTTGTTATCATATTAAGTATTAAGCAATATAAATAGAAAAACTATAGCTAGAAAAATTATTAAATATTGGCCAATTACATTGGATCTTAAAAATTTATAAATTAAATAAAATATGAAAAATGTGTTTCTTAATTTTAAGTGGTTTATAACTGCTCTTTTCTCATTATACATTGTGCTTTCCTCGATGGCTGATACGGATACTTTTGGTAAACCATTGATCTACATTAGCATGACAACAAAATATAATGCCCAGGCAATATTATTATTTTTTATTAATTTTTTTTAATTATGATATTTTTTTTATTAATTTTAATTAACATTAATTTTAATATTTAATTTATATTATAATATTTTTTATTGATTTTAATTTATAATAATTAAAAAATTAATTTATATTAGTTAAAAATTTTTATAAAATTTTCAAGGTTTTCATCAACATTCATTATTTTTTTCTCTTCCTTGTTGTTTGCATCTCATTGTCTGATTATTTATTGATCAGATTGAATCGATTGGTTTTGCGCCAAAATCAGTTTCTTAATTTTTTTATTCCATATTTGTGACAACATTAATTTAGAAATACTATTCGCTATAGTCTCAGCCAAAATTATCAAGCTAATGAGAATATTGGCACAATGCGCATCATTTTCCCATTGGATTTTTCCTATACTTTCTTCTTCACAATTTTCATCATTGCCTCAGCCATTGTGCGCTGGGAACGTGATTCGTTGGGACTTCTCAAATACGTTTACATTTATGAGGGAATTCAGCTGGTAATATTAAAAAATTTTTCATTTAAATTTGTTTTTTTGAATGACAAAATTTTACATTCACCAAATTCTGCCTAAGAGTAATTTGAAGCAAAAAAGAAAATTTTCACTGGTTTAGCAAATTTTATACCATTTATAAAGTTGAAAAAATTTAAGGTCAAAAATCTGCAAAATAAGAAAAAAAATTAGGAAAGATTTCATTATTTAGGCCTTAACTTTTCTGCTAATTAATCATTTTTATATCGGATGCTCTATATTTAGAAAGAGCTTAATCCAATGCTATAAAAGTTTTATTAATAGCTTAAAAGATTGCAAAAATATTTGACAATTTGCAGAATTAAGACCAAATTTAAATTTAATTTTCCAAATGTCCTCATTTATTGATCAAAAGTTTTTTTAGTTTAAAGATAATTTTTGATTTTTCTTAATAAATAATTTTTATTTCAAATTTTTTATTTCACAGATTCTCTCTTTGCATGCCATAATCACCCTGTGCGCTTATTTGTATTTCTTGGGACAACGTTCAAAAGCTGGCCGAGATACGATCAAGGAAATGAGCCCAGAAGAGGAGGCGAAAAAACATTTTAAACATTTACAGAGACAATGGGCAACTGAATAATTTTTAATTTATAATTATTTTTGTAATAAATTTATCTTCAATATTATCAATTTTTCTCATTATTTTAATATCGCATCTGAATATTTCTTCTTAATCAGAAATCAGAATTTTGTACAATTCAATGGAATTAATTTTTGACCCATTTTTATAATTGTTTAGTGTGGGAAAAATAAGAAATACCTAATGTTCAATGTTTTGGCCATATCTTTTGGATGTCATTGTCCAATCTAAAGATGATTAATCGATTTTAAAAAATTTTTAAGATCATAATTCATTGAATTGAAATATTTATACAAAATTTTTTTTATTAAAATTCAAAAGATTATAGTCTTGATCTTGAGAAATAACTGGTAAATTTAAATTTGCAATTTTCATCCAAATGAACAAAGAAAATTCGAGAACATTTTCAAATCTTTGTGATGTGAATCATTCAAAAAATTCCAAATTGAAAAAATTTGTGTCCAGAGAAGGTTCGAGAATTTTCTGAACAAAAATCTTCCCAATTTAATGGATTAATTTGATTGATGTTCTCTCGAGGGAACGCAATTTGTTGAAGTAAAAAATTGCGATTTTTACACAAAAATTAAGTAAATGAGGGGAAACCATGCTGTGCTGACAAAATGATTTTGGCCCTTTTTGGGGGCAAACAGCCTCTTTAGAAATGATTCAAGTGAAAGGAAAAGTCATTTCAAAAACTGGTTTTGACGGTTTTGAAAGGGGTGCGCTCATTTTTGGTCCACCAAAATTGAGAAGGAAAAATTTTTGGGAGCAACAAATAAAAGGTAATACAAATTTGCCAGAGGAAACAAAACTATTGCCCATTCGATTCATTTTTTGAACTTTGAGGAAAAATAATATTTTTGCCAAAATGAGCCGACATATTCCAATCAAACATGATTCTTTCTTCAGTGAATGGCGAAGTGAGTTTAAATAGGAAAATTAAGTTTAAAAATTTTTAATAATTTTTTTCAATTTTTCATCGCTATTTTATAAATTAACTAAAAATTTTCCCTCAATTTTCGAATATCTTGGAGGATTAAGCTAAATGAATTTCCTATAAAAATCACAAAAAAGCATAAAATAATGTCAAATTTTTATAAAAATTATGCACCAAAATTTAAATTCTATGTTTTATGCATTCAAAATCTAGAAATATGTAATTTAATAGTGTCAATTTTCTTTTCTTTTTTATTTTCAATAAATAGTCAAATTATTAAATAATTTAATCATTTCTTTAATTAATTCATGCATAAAAATTATTATAAAATATTCAAAATTTTTAAAAATTATTTTTCAATAAATAATAAATAAATTTTAAATGTTCATATTTTAAAATTTATTCATCAAATTTGTATGTTATTCCCATTTTAGGCCCTCTCCAATTGTTGGACAGTTTCGGGCTAAAATCCAAAGGAGATTTTCATCATGATGAAGATGTGCATGGCTTCAAGGAGAATGAAATCCAAGTAAGAAATACTAAATATAATTCTTTATTTTATAATAATTTAGGTGAAAGTTCTTGGGAATAAAGTTTCCATTCATTGCCTTCATGAAGGTGCAGGTGAAATAATTTTTATTTATTTGTAATATATTTTAAATAAAATTTAAAAAAAATTTAAATAATTACGGCTCATTTTATTAATATTTGCTTTGGAACATTCTCTCACGCAAAAAGGGGGTATTTATTGAAAAAAGGAAGTCCTCTCACATAAGCCCCTATAGCTCAGTGGTAGAGCGTTGGTCTTGTATTGAACATTGATGCAAATGCCAACCAAAGGTCCGTGGTTCGATCCCGCGTGGGGGCAGTTCCTTTTTCTAGTTTAAATTTTTTATATTTTCTTTTAAATTTATTTAAAAATAATTTTTAATAATTTTACTAATTTTAATAATAAATTAAAAGTCGAAAAATATATAAAATTCACTTTTTATGCTTCAATAAATTTTTTATTAGTTCTAAAAGCCTTAATTTAGGTAAACAATTATTATTTCTTTCAACCAACTAGTAGAATTTAGAATAAATAAAATGAATTAATATTTTCCATAACGATTCAAATAAAAAATTTCCTCAATGGTTTAATCTCCCAATAAAGGAAATCGACGTGAAATCAATAAATCCTTCTATTTGCCCGATGATGTGGACCCATCCACCGTGAAATCCCATTTATCCCATATCGGTTCGACCTTGACAATTACGGCATTGAGGAAGGATCCAGTTGGCACCAAAAATAGTAAAAAAATATTTTTTAATTAATATTTAATTTTTAATATTTTAGTCCCCGTTCATCATGAATCATGAACCACGATTTGGAATGGGAACAATGATGAGCAGTCCGAAGCAACGAAACTTTGATGTGGAATTGGATGTTCGACAATTTGCACCCCATGAGATTGAAGTAAATTCGAAGAAATTAATAAAAAAAAATTTAAAAAATTTCAGGTCAAAGTAAATGGCCGAGATGTGGTCATCCATTGTTTGCATGAGGGAAATGGTTTGTATAATTAATTAATTTTAAAATTATTAATATGAAAATTAATTTTTGAAGTTTTTTTCTTCCATATTTATTTATTAAAAACTAGCCCCTGCGGGGCTCTCTTGCCTTAAGATATGTAGATTTATGCTTGGGAAACTTCGTTTTTGGAATCCCTGCGGGATTTCACTGAGTCTAGCCTACTTTAGACTATTTGAATGGCTCGGAGGGAAGTGATCTATTTTCGAAGGGGTTTGTTTTTACATCTTCGCCCCTTCGGGGCTCAGGGGGGTTATCTCCATTTTCGCCCCTTCGGGGCTCAGGGGGGTTTGTTTCCATCTTCGCCCCTTCGGGGTTCAGGGGGTTATCTTCATTTTCGCCCCTTCGGGGCTCAGGGGGGCTATCTCCATCTTCGCCCCTTCGGGGCTCAGGGGGTTATCTCCATTTTCGCCCCTTCGGGGCTCAGGGGTGTTATCTCCATCTTCGCCCCTTCGGTACTCAGGGGGGTTATCTCCATCTTCGCCCCTTCGGGGCTCAGGGGGGTTATCTCCATCTTCGCCCCTTCGGGGCTCAGGGGGTTATCTCCATTTTCGCCCCTTCGGGGCTCAGGGGTGTTATCTCCATCTTCGCCCCTTCGGTACTCAGGGGGGTTATCTCCATCTTCGCCCCTTCGGGGCTCAGGGGGGTTATCTCCACCTTCGCCCCTTCGGGGCTCAGGGGGGTTATCTCCATCTTCGCCCCTTCGGGGCTCAGGGGGGTTATCTCCACCTTCGCCCCTTCGGGGCTCAATGGGGCGGCCTACGGCCCATTTCCCACCTTAATCCCACCATTATGACACTTAATCCCTCTTAATCCCCCTTTATCCGGCTTAATCTCGCGCACCTTTAGGTTTCGTAAAAAACCGTTATCATTTTCGTGATCCCCGACCCCGATTACCCCATATATGACTATTTTTGTGAAAATTTTGAAAAAACCGCTCCGCGGTTTACACCGCGGTAACTCGCGCACCGCTTCGCGGATCGCGAAAAAATTTCGATATTCGTGATCCCTGACCTCGATAACCCCATATAGGACTATTTTTGTGAAAATTAAAAAAAACCGCTCCGCGGTTTACACCGCGGTAACTCGCGCACCGCTTCGCGGATCTCGAAAAAATTTTCATATTCGGGATCCACGACCTCGATTACCCATTCCCCAGTGTTTATCTCGAAAAAAATTTTTTGAAAAGAGAAGGGTCCCCCCTATGGGTCTCAAAAATACCGTTTTTTGGCCATAACTCCGCGCGGAGTGAAAATTTTGAAAAAATAACATTTTTGCGCCATATCTACACAAGGTCAAGATATGGTTTGCACCAAACCGCTAGTCGATACGACCATTCTGAATCGAGATATTTGAAATAATTCCCGCGTTTACCCACCTTATTTTCTAGTAATAATAACTAGCCCCTGCGGGGCTCTTTTCCCTTGAGATATGTGAATCTATGCTTGGGACACTTCGTTTTTGGAATCCCTGCGGGATTTCACTGAGTCTAGCCTTCGTTAGACTATTTGAGTGACTCGGAGGGAATTGATCTATTTTCGCAGGAGTTATCTCCATCTTCGCCCCTTCGGGGCTCAGGGGGGAGTTATCTCCACCTTCGCCCCTTCGGGGCTCAGAGGGGTTATCTCCATTTTCGCCTTCGCCTCTTCGGGGCTCAGGGAGGGTTATCTCCACCTTCGCCCCTTCGGGGCTCAGAGGGGGTTAAACCACCTTCGCCCCTTCGGGGGCTCAGGGGGGTTATCTCCACCTTCGCCCCTTCGGGGCTCAGGGGGGTTATCTCCATCTTCGCCCCTTCGGGGCTCAGAGGGGGTTATCTCCACCTTCGCCCCTTCGGGGGCTCAGGGGGGTTATCTCCACCTTCGCCCCTTCGGGGCTCAGGGGGGTTATCTCCATCTTCGCCCCTTCGGGGCTCAGGGTGGTTTGTTTCCATTTTCGCCCCTTCGGGGTTCAGGGGGTGGCCTCCGGCCCTTTTCCCGCCTTAATCCCATCATTTTGACCCTTAATCCCTCTTAATCCACCTTAATCCCCCTATATCCGGCTATATCCCGCGCACCTACCGGGCCTCCGGCCCGGCCCACGTGCCTTCGACACGCTTCCCCTTCACTTCCGACCCATTTCCCGCCTTAATCCCACCATTTTGACCCTTAATCCCTCTTAATCCCCCTTTATCCGGCTTAATCTCGCGCACCTTTAGGTTTCGTGAAAAACCATTATCATATTCGTGATCCCCGACCTCGATTACCCCATAAACGACTATTTTTGTGAAAATTTTGAAAAATCCGCTCCGCGGTTTATACCGCGGTAACTCGCGCACCGCTACGCGGATTTCGAAAAAATTTTCATATTCGGGATCCCCGACCTCGATTACCCGTTCCCCAGTGTTTATCTCGAAAAAAATTTTTTGAAAAGAGAAGGGTCCCCCCTATGGGTCGTAAAAATACCGTTTTTTGGCCATAACTCCGCGCGGAGTGAAAATTTTAAAAAAATAACATTTTTGCGCCATATCTACACAAGGTCAAGATATGGTTTGCACCAAACCGCTTGTCGATACGACCACTTTGAAGTCAGATATTTGAAATAATTCCCGCGTTTACCCACCTTATTTTCTAGTAATAATAATTCAAAAAATATTTTCTGAAAAATTTTCGTTACCTTTTTTAGTGGCAATTAATTTCATTTTTTCAATTTTGATCCAAAAATTATATAATTAATTCTATAAAAATAATTTTCCACTAATTATTCCCATATAATATTTTAAGAACATGGCGAAGTGGTGAAACGCGAAATCAACCGTTCTTACCGCCTACCGGATGATGTTGATCCATGGACTGTCAGATCCAGTGTTTCGCCCAGTGGAATGCTGTCCGTGACTGCAACCGGAAAATAATAAAAATGAAGATATTTTTGGATAATATTTAGCAAATAATCAGACAAATTAATTCAATATGCCAATTCTTTAATGAATAAAATCAATGTAGTTCTAATTTTTATTGTTTTAATAGGAGAAAATAATTTATTCCTGCAAATTAGCCATTTTTAGATTATATTATATATTAGACCAAAAATATCCTGGTTTAACTTTACTGCCTCTATTTAATAAATATTAAATTTAGTTATTTTTACTTTTCTGCAATTCAATGAAATTATCCTATTTAAGAATTTTTCAATTATTATTTTCATTGAATATCTTGTAAGTATTTTATTTTAAAAATTTGCAAAAAATAAGAATTTTTACTATAAATTTAGTTCATAGAACAGAATAATGAGTCTACTGTCAATTGTAAAAGTGCTCAAAATTAAATTAAATTAGCATGTCTCTGGTTGCTTCTAGACAAATATTTTCCAAATAATTTGATTTCTTATTAAGAGCATGAAATTTAATTATGAATAAATAGATATTTGGATAAAGAGGCTGCTGCCGTGTGTCACAGACAGATGCTGTATGATGATCAAATTTTATAAAATATGTTCGTTATACTTCTCTAATTTAATTTACTTTTACTTTGTTTATTCATTTTTGATGTTATCTTGTCATAATGAAAATTCCTTTGAAAATCTAATAAATAATTTCTCAAAAAAATAAAAATTTTCTTCAAAAAAGCAAAAATCTATTCCAAAAAAATTTACAGCAAGTGAATTCTTTGTCATTGTTCAGATTTTAATATTTACTGTCTGTCATTATACTAATTTAATTTTCACTTATTTTACTTAATTCATTTTGCTATTGATTTACTATAATAATTTTTAATGTGTTAAAAACCAATTATATAAGAATTAAATTTCATTTCTTCAAAAAAACAAAATTCTTTTCCAAAAAATTTACCATAAACGAATTCTTTGTATTCCTATGCAGATATTATTAAATGATCAATTTTTAAAATTGCTCTGTTCATCATTCGACTAATTAATTTGAATTTTACTTATTTATGCTTATTCATTTTTCATTTTAAAATAAATAAAAAAAATTAAAACTAAATTTCATTTCTTAAAAAAGCTAGAATTTATTCCACCTTAACCAAATTCAATGTTTTCCTATAGAAGTCATTCATTTTAATTTTATTATATTTGAGTTTAGAAAATGCCTCCTTATGGTCAAACCTATGATTGGATACTTCGTTTCACTTTGGACATTATCACCTTCTTTATCATTCTTTTTTTATTGAGACCACTTTGGAAATTGACATCCACTCGATCGGCTTTGATAATTGTTTTTAGTCGGGCAGTTGGAAACCTATTTAAATTGCTTACGGATTTACCCAACTTCATAAATTTTGACATTCTAAAAAATTCAAATAATATTCCCCAACCTTATTCGTTCATTAACAATGCGAATGGTCGTGCACTGATGGCAATGCAAGCCATCCATATTTTGGCATTGGCCATCAATCGAGTTCATGCTCTTTTCTTTCCTTTCCACTATAAATGGTTTGCAGTGAAGAAAAGGTAAAAAATTAACAAGTTTTTTATCCTTTATGTTATTATATGTGATTAGTTTTGGTAATTTTCAGCTTAGATTTCATAGTCGCGCAAGATCAAATTAATTCAGAGGTCGCAGATTTTTTTTCCAAAAAAAGTATATTGCCCTTGAAAATAAAAAAAATTTTGTTGAAAAAAATTTTCGTTTTTAAGCTAATATATAAATTGAACGAAATTTTTAATTGTGTTTTTTTTAATATAAATGGGCAATAGGAGGTCAACCATTGCAATGATTATATGTTTTCGAGAATTTTTTTTAGAATTTTTCGAACTATAGGCAAAAAATTTCATTAAAAAAGACCAAAAAATTAAAAAATTTTCCTAAAAATGGCCAGCGAAAAATTGAAGGCAAAAATAGTCGCGCAGCGAAAAAATGTATCTTTTTTTATAATTTCTTGAAAAAAAAGTACAAATCTTTTAAAAAAGTACATTTTAATTTTCAAAGATTTGACCCCTCAAAAAAGTTCAATCCTTTTAAAAAAGTACATCTGCGACCTCTGAATTTAATTTGATATTTCAAAATTTTAATAAAATTTTAAATCAAGATAGCGATATCAAGACAAAAAATTGTAAAAATCGAAAAATATTAATAAATTCTGATATAAATAATTTTGGTTATAAATTATTTTATTTTTTTTTTTTGAATTATATTCATAAAAATTAACAATATATTTAAATCTCATCCTAAAAATTATTTAACAATTTTTAAAATTACATATAGATATTTTTATTGGATATGCCTATTTGTCTGGCTTATCTCTATTATAATTGGCTACTTCGACCAAATTCAAGTGCAGATCTACGTATTCAATTTTGAACATCACCTACCATATACATCACCGAAGGTTATAGGCGGATGTTTCATCAACTCAGCTTATTTTTGTTCCGCTTTATGCTATATTGCTTTCGGTTGCCGATTATTATGGATGAAAAAGAAAAGTAAGTAAGGAATAGAATATTTTATAATATATCTTCACTAAATATTAAAGCATTTTTTACTTTTTTCCAATTATGTTAATTCGGAAATTTTCTTTCCCTAACTAATGTGCATAAATATATATATCAAAAAAAAATTCAGAATACAATTTTTTTTCTCAATTTAAATCGTGACTGATATATGTACTTTTATAACTTTATTTACTTTTTGCCTATCGGGCTATTTTTTGTCCGAATTTTTCCATACTAGTCTATTTTTGGTCTAAATTTTCGTAGGGAGACATTTTAAGTAGGGTTGCGCCCCCGCAGTGCGGGGGCGGGTTGTGCGGGGGTCGGGGTTTGCGGGGTTGGCACTTGCGGGGACGGGTTCGGGGGTGACCCCTTGCGGGGGCCCCCGCGGGGATCCCCGCGGGGGCGGGGGTAGCGTAAATTTTTTAAAAAGCCACATTTTTCAAATAAAAAATTTTTTTGAAGAAAAATTTCATCCAAAAATGGCCGCGCAGCGAAAAATTTTACCTAAAAATAGCCTCGCAGAGAAAAATTTTAATAAAAAATTTTAATATCCTACAAAAATTTGGTCAACATTTCCCTATCGAACCCCATTTTCCTTGAAAAATCCAATAATATGGGGTGCATTTTCACCCCCGCGGGGGTGCGGGGGCGCGGGGGTGGCTCTTGCGGGGATGCGGGGGCGCGGGGGTGGCATATGCGGGGGTAGGGTCGGGGGTGAAACCCAAAAAGTGCGGGGATCCCCGTCGGGGGTGGCCCCCGCGGGTGCGGGGGCGCAACCCTAATTTTAAGTAAAATACAGTTCACTAACATGTTATAGACCTGCTAGATGATTCTATATCAATTTACCATTTTTATGATTAAAATTTGTAAAATTATAATCATTTATATTCGCTAAAAATGAATTTTTTTATTAATCTTTATTTTCTGTTCCTTTTAGTATAAAAAAGTTTTATTTCGTTCAGTTTTTCGAACTTCTCAATTCTAGAATTTATTATGTAAAAAATCTGCATATTCCAATTAAAAATTTCTTAGGCAAAAAATGCTATTTCTATGTCAAATTAAATTAACATGATCTGGCTTAATCTCAAATTGTTTTTACTGCCCTAATCATAAAAGATTTAGACTCTTTATAGGCCAAGTTAAATGACCGAAAATTTTTAGGTGGGAAAAAATTAAATTTAACAAAAATAAAGAATTAATTTTACCACATAAAAAATTTCTAAAAATTAAAATCTATTAAAATCTACATTTCATAGTATTATAGAATTCATATCTAAAAATTACAATTTTTTTAGAAAATAATACTGGCGCATTGCCATTAATTCAAATGGAAAAGGACTTATTCCAAATATTTTTGGTTTGCCTATCATGTCTGATCGTTTCAAGTTTACGCATATGCCTGGTTGATCGCTTAGCGAGTATTGCTATGACATGGCCGGATTTGCCGAGAACAATTCACTATTGGACAAGTTATGCCGCTTATTTGTTAGGATTTTGTACAGAGGAAATTAGTTTGGTTATTTTGGTTCCTGATTTCCGAAAGAATATTGCCGAACAATTTCGCACAATATTTTATAAGAAATCTAATGGAATTGGCAAACAACAAGAACAAAATAATATGTTAAATACGTCAATTAATTCTATAAAAATAAATAATTTTGTTGCTGGCAATTATTGAATTTTTAAACTAATGAAATTAATGAAATTATTGAAATTATCATATAATTGTATAATTTCTGAATAAATATATTAAAAATTTATTTTCAATTTCATTTCCAATTTTTAATAGATTTTTAATCAGACAATTTGTTAATATTTTTAAGAGTGCATAAATAAGTGATGGAAATATTTTCCCACATTATTTATTGTAAATATTTGGTGGCAAGCAGCAGGGTGGCCTACAAATAATTTTATTTTCGTCAACATATTTTTACTGTTCGGATAACTAATTCGTCCATTGCTTGTTAATTAAAATTTAATGCATGAATAAATTTTATTTATTCATCATTTGCTCGCAAATTTGATATTAAAGTCGATTTTTATGTCCCCGCCCTGTTATTAATTTTAATTTAATATTTATTTTAATTTAAGAAAATGCCATCCAACCCTTCTGGCCAAACTTATGATTGGATTGTCCGTCATACTTTGAAAATTCTGGTTTTCTTTATCATTTTATTTTTATTGCGGCCACTTTGGAAATTAACTACCACTCGATCGGCTTTGATTATTGTTTTTAGTCGGGCGGTTGGAAATTTATTTCGATTGCTTGCGGATTTGCCTGGCTTCATTTGTTATGAAATATTAAAAAATCAAAATATTCCCGAACTCTTCTTCTCAATTAACAATGCGAATATTAAAGTATTAAATGCAATGTCAGCGATCCATATTTTAGCGTTGGCCATCAATCGTGTTCATGCTCTTTTCTTCCCTTTCCACTATAAATTGTTTGCAGCAAAGAAAAGGTGGGGATAAAATTGTCAAAATTTAAATGTATATTTTTTTATTTTAAAAGATATTTTTATTGGATATGTTTATTTGTCTGGTTTCTTTCTACCTTAATTGGATATTTTGACACACTTCAAATTCAGATCTACATAAACAATTTTCAGCATCAACTATCAGATTCAACACCCAAGATCATAGGTTACCATTTTATCAATGCAACTAATTTTTGTGCGGCTTTATGTTATATTGCAATCGGTTTTCGATTGCTTTGGTTGAAAGTAAAAAAAAGTGAGTGAAAATTCAATTTACTTTGTGATGCGGATGGTGACTATTCATATAATATAATCAATCAAAAATGATACTTTCTGACTTTGATAAATAATTGATAATGATCAAAATAGATGTAAAAATTTTGAACAAGAATTTTTTCAATATTTTGCTAACTTTATCTCCAATGAAATTATAATATGACAAATATCCAAAATCCAAATATAAAAATTCTAACAGTTTATGTCAGATAAAATTTTAAATTATTATAAATTTAATGAAAATCAATTTATAACTTATAATACATTTTTTGATTAGACCCTACAAAATAAATTCAAAAATTATTCTAATATTTTAGATAATAATAATGATGCATTTTCCAATGTTCAAGTGGAAAGGGATTCACTACGAATTTTCTTGGTATTCTTCTCATGTCTGATCGTATCTGGTTTTCGCATTGCTGTTGTTGATCCACTGGCGAGTTATGCTATGAAATGGCCAGATTTGCTGAGAACATTTCATTATTGGACAAGTTTTGGTATTAATTTGGTTGGGCATTGCACAGAGGAAATCAGCTTGGCCATTTTGATTCCTGAATTTCGACAGAATATTGCCCAACAATTTCGCACAATATTTTTATAAGAAATCCAATAGAATTGGTTCACAACAAGATCGAAATAATAATACAAATCTCTATTCCGTTCAATAAAATGAATTAATGACGGAGATGATTTTTAATAAGAACATAAATAATATTACAATTATCTAAAATTTTCATTTTATGGCTCATTAAAAAAATTATTAAAAATATTTGTTAAATTTTTATAAAAACATAGTCATGAAATGATTAATGTATTTGATTATTGTCGATAAAAAATAAGTGCATCATATAAAAATTAACCAAATTCAATATCCTGGGTGTCTATGACCCTAGCTGCGCTTCCAAATAAATTGTTTGCTTTAATTCTTGATAGAATAAAATTTAATTATGAATAATGATGGAGGAAGCTGCCGGGTGGCCCAGACAAATATTTTGCAAAATATCAAATTAATCATCTGCTTTGTTCGTTATTCGGTTAATTTAATTGATTTAAAATGGCATTTACTGAAAATTTAATAAATATTTTCTCAAAAGTAAAATTAAATTTCATTTCTTCTAAAAGGGCAAATTTTTTTATTTCAAATCATTGATTTATCTTAAGCGAATTCATTGTTTGCCAAATTTCTATTTTTCATTCAATTTAAATTATTTAAATATTCGAATTTAGGAAATGTCCAACCCTTATGGTCAAACTTATGATTGGATTCTCCGTTTAACTTTGAAAATTCTGGTCATCTTTATTATTCTATTTTTGCTGCGACCACTTTGGAAATTAACTTCAACTCGATCGGCTTTGATAATCGTTTTTAGTCGGGCATTTGGAAATCTATTTAAATTGCTTGCAGATTTGATAATTTTCATTCATTTTGACATTTTAAAAAATGCAAATGAACTTTCTGAGCCATTCGGCACTATCTACTTCTCAATTATCAATACAATTATTCGAGTATTGTTTTCAATGCAAGCGATTCACCTTTTGGCATTGGCCATCAATCGTGTTCATGCGCTTTTCTTTCCTTTCCATTATAAATTGTTTGCAGCAAAGAAAAGGTGAGGATAAAATTGCCAAAATTTTAAATTCATATTAAATTTTATTTAAATAGATATTTTTATTGGATATGTTTATTTGTATGGCTTCTCTCTATCGCAATTGGCTGCTTCGACCAACTTCAATTTCAGATCTACATTTACAATCATCAGCATAACATACCATATTCATCACCAAAGTTTAGAGTTTATCATTTCATCAATTCAGCTAATTTTTGTGCCGCTTTATGCTATATTGCTTTCGGCTGTCGATTGTTATGGATAAAAACAAAAAGTAAGTAATAGAACATTGCATATCATTAACCAGAGCTGTGCTTTTCATAAATCTTGACTCCGACTCCGGACTCCGACCTTTCAAAAATTTAGCTCCGACTCCGGACTCCGGTCTTTCCAATTTTTGACTCCGACTCCGGAGTTTGACTACGCAGAAAATTTTTTAAGTAACTTCGATTTGGCTCCAAGGCATTTTTGTGTAAAATTAATATCTATTTCCGAAAATTATATAATTTCGGTACGAAAATTTTAATTTTAGTCAAAATAAATCAAAAAAAATTTAATTTTAAAAAAATTGAAAAGGGAAATTTTTTTTTTAAATAAAAATCCGGAGTCGACCGGAGTCCGGAGTCGCTCAAAATTTTTTGACTCCGACCTTTTCAATTTTCGACTCCGACTCCAACTCCGAAGCGGAGTCGGAGTCAGAGCCGGAGTCGGAGTCGGACCCAGATTTGTCATTAACTAACTTAAATAATCGAAATTATTAAAGTAGGTGTCAAAAAAGAAAAATTGACAAAAAAATAGAATTAATTTGATAATGTATGCGATATTGCTTGACATAAAGAAGAACTATTAAAAATTAAAATTTATTTTTTTATAGAATTTCAAATATTACAATTTTTTAGAAAGTAATGATACTATATTGTCAAATACTCAAACGGAAAAGGACTTGATGAAAATTTTTTTTGTTTGCTTGTCATGTTTGATCGTTTCCGGATTACGCATTGCTGTACTTGATCCATTGGCGAGTTATGCTATGAAATGGCCAGATTTGCCGGGAACAATTCACTATTGGACAAGTTTTGGCACTTATTTGGCTGGGCTTTGCACAGAGGAAATCAGTTTGGCCATTTTGGTTCCTGATTTTCGTAAAAATATTGCCGAACAATTTCGCATAATATTTTGCAAGAAATCCAATGTAATTGGTGTACATGTACAAGCAGAACGAAATATTAATACATATCTCGATACATCCAATAAAATGAATAATTCTATTGTTGGAACTTGATGCATTTTTAATAAGAGCGTTAAAAATACTGCAATTATTGAAAATTTTCACTTTGGAATGAAATTTAATTTTTTTCTATTTTTTTTCTAATAAATTTTTACATATGAGTTTCCTAATAATATTTAAATTTTTGTTTCGGCTGTGCAATGGACAACAACATTTTTGTACTCCTTTAAAGCATCCCAAAGCAGAATAGGAGCAATGAAGTCATCGGGTGCCCCGTGATCAGGCCAATCTTTCCATTGAAAATGAACAACTTTTTTCTTGTGCAATTTGCCTTCTGCGATATGAGTCTCTTTTTGGCTTTCTACATGTTTGCCGGTAAATGTTTCTTGTTTTTGTTCCGCCAGAATATATTCAACTTCCAATTCGGTCTTTACAATATTTACATTGTTGTATTTCAAATTTTGTTCCTTTATGTTTTTAATTGTATATTTCCCGGATGGATTGTCGAAAGAAAGTACTTCCTATGGAAAAAATTTATTTAATTTATATTTATTTTTTTAGGGTGCTGGCTGCTCGTGGTGCGAGAGAAATTCTGTCAGCACATAACAGGTAAAAATTGAACTAAGAACTAACTAAGAAGCTTAAAAACAAAATATTTATCCGGAACAGAAATTTGAATTTTTCACCATTCATTTTTATAGGCATTAAATTTCAAAATATAAATTGATGAAAAACCATATAAGAACCCGAAATATTTTCTTAATCAAAATAAAAATATCTTTCTTTCAATTCCTCTGCTGAATCATTTTTTCAATCGTCGCATTCCATCAATGTCATCAACAATTTTTTTCTGACCATTTTCATCGAATTCCACTTTGAATTGGGTTCGACTCTTTCCAACTCCATAAAAATGGTTTAAATTTTCCCAATCCTTTTGATCCGGTTCATTTGGCAGTGGTTGATTTTTTTGTTGTTTAGCTTTTTCACTTTTTGGTTGAAAAAATTCGTAATTCATGTCATAATGCATTATACTCCTTGGATTGTATTCATGCCGCGGTAAATATATTAAATTGGGCATTAAATTCACTACATAAGTTCTATCTGTTGAAATATTTTTTTGATTTATTTTAAAAATTATAAAAATAAAATCAAAATTATAATTATTTGAATAAATTCATATTTTCATTAAGAAACGAGGACTAATCTTGGATTTTATTTATTATTAATGAATGAATTTTGTAAAAAAAATTCTTAAAAATTAAACATATTTCATTTAATTTAATAAAAATTTTTGCTTAAAAATTATATTTTTTATGCAATATAGCTTGTCCATAATTATGTGATATTGCTTAAGAAAGTTAGATTTAGGACTAAACATGGGTTGGACTTTAGAGTAGAGTAGGAATCTAAAAGAAATCTAATTTGGGCCAAGTTATATTGCTATAAAAATATTATTTTTCGACGCCAAATATTCCATTAAATTAATTATTTTTTTTGTACAATTAATATTCTTGTATTTACCCTTCCATGAAAACATTTTTTGTGCCTTTTCACGATCCACCCCAAGGAATTGCTCCACATCGGCCCTTTGATGTTCATGTTGCATTCCGGCCGAATGCATCAATTCATGATAGATTGTATGTTTGATCAATCTATTCTTCCCAAATTCCACTGGTTCGCCCTGATAGGATGGACCACGTTCAGTGACATGGCCGACCCATGCTAATGCCCTATCACTATATTAAATTCATTTAATTTGGTAGGAGAAATTAATTTAATTAAAACATTTTATGTAATATCTTTGAATTTTTGGTAGCATAAATATCACAAAACCAGGCTCCTTTTTAAAATATATTCTACTTTTACACTTAAAACCGATTATTAAAATTTATGTAAGTTATATTTTCATAAAAATCATGTTGATGTTGACCATTTTTATTGTTAATTTTATCATATCTCAATAATTATTTAATTTTGAAAACTTGCTCTCAGAAAGTTTGTCCTTTTAGCGCGAAAACTTAACCAAGAAAAAGGCTGACTGTTATGTCGTTTTCGCCCATTCGGAGTCTAGAAAATTATTTTATGAAATAAAACAAAAAAAAGTAGAAAATTAAGTTCAATTGCTGGGAATCGAACTTTCATTCTATCTCAAAAATCGATAATTTTACCATTTTTATTATCGAGTTCTATTAACAAAGTGAAAAATAACTCTACTATAATTATAAAACATCAATATTTGCAAAGGGGAATATTTCACAGCTTGCGGAAATCCTTTAGGCTTAGACCCAATTTTGTTATACCCAAATTATGATCAAACTTACTCATTTTCGGCACGATAAATTCGTACATAATTTTTGTCCGTTGGTGCCTTTTCATGTACAACAAATTGAATAACAGAATTTTTAGCAAAATTTGCATACACTTCCTCAAATAATTTTTGATTCTGATTGGCCAATTCCTCTGTTGTTTAAAGAAAAATTTTAATATTTTTTTAAGATTCATTTTCAAACTTTTATTTTATAAAATTTGTAAACTAATTGCATTATAGCTTGAAAAAATAATTAATTTTTTTCCTTCAACTCACTGAAACTATCATCATAGATAACAGGAATTTCATATTTTCTGGTGACGAAATTTGCATATTCTTGTCCCATCCAAAATTGTACTTCCGGCCTATCATGAATGCGCAAATATTTAATCAAATAATCTGGCTGTCCTTGTATTGCTTTTTTAAATAAATATATTCATTATTATTTAAATGATCAATTTTTTCAATTAGTTAAAATTTCTTTTTTCTTTGTTTAAAAAGCGCCCTATTTAAAGAACATTTTCTGAAAAATATTTGAATATGAGGCCATTTTTAGCTAAAAATTTTCCATGCCGGGTTAATTTTAGGTTTAAATTTTTATTTTTCGAGATCATTTTTGGCACAAAATTTTCTTTGTCATGATCAAGATCATTTCCGGGGGAATTTATGAATTAAATTTTTTCCTATTGGCTATTTAAAATAAGATTTTTTTAATGTGGCAAGATTCAAATATTGAATAAGGAAAAAATATTGGAGATGTTAGTTAAATTATTTTGTTTGATTTATTTTCGTTAATTAAAAAAAATTAAATTTATAAAAATTTTATGGCCTTTTTTCGAAAACATGAAAAAATTGGAAAACCGAACCCAAAACCGACAATGGCAAACCGGGCCAACCGATACCCGGAGTGCCCGGTTATTAACGATTTCGTTTTTTTTTTGAATTATGTATATGTTGTAGGAATAGTTGAAATTCAGGAAAAGTTGAAATTTACACACTATTTCACCGAAGAAGCAGAGTACAAACCTAAACCTAGCCCTTAGCCCCTACCCCTAATCCCATGCTGCCGATCCCCTAAACCTAACCATATACTTAGTTTTTCGGTATCTCACTTTTCTCTGCTTCTCTGACGAAAATAGTGTGTAAATTTCAACTTTTCCTGAATTTCAACTTTTCCTACGACATATATAACTTTAAAAAATTGAAGAATAAAATTCTGTTGAGAGCTTTTAATGGCCTCTCTTATAATTCCATTAAATTAAATTTTAAAACTAATGAAAAAATGAAATATATAAAATTATTTTTGAACTATTATACATACCTAATTAAAAAATATATTTTTTTTTTTAAAATGAAATGTATAAAATTATTTTTGAACTATTATACATACATAATTAAAAAAATATATTTTTTAAAAAAAATGAAATGTATAAAATTATTTTTGAAGGATTATAAATAATACAAATTATATATTTTTCTTCTTACAATAATTTTCAGCCCCATATGCTGCATTCAATTGAGCAAATGCTCGCCGCAAAGGTGGCATATGCTTGTCCTTAAATGATATAATCATATATAGTTGTAAGACAAAATGATATAAATATGGGCGATTATTACCCAATCATGCAAAAGTTAATTTAATTTTTAATAAATAAATGTTTGATCATTTGAAAATATAAAGTATTCTAGCAAGAACATAAAATAAAAAACCCAGAAGAAAAGAAACATTAAGAATTTTGAGATATTATATTAATGTGTATTAGCTAAAACACCATATTTGGAAAAAACATTGTTTGGGAAAAATAATATTTGAAAGAATAGAAAGGAAAAAAAATGTTGAAAAAAAATTTTTAAAAAAAACATAAAAATTTAAAAAAAAATTTATTTTTTTTGCATTTGCATTAGTTGAAATTGCCCACATTTGTATTGCTATTTTTTATGGTAAAAAATACCCGTCGATCATATTCCGTGCGCAGACCTTTACCGGCGTTGACCCCTAATGCCTTAAGTAATATATCTTGAATTAAATGGATGCTCTCGCTTTCCTCCAATTCTTTCGCATTCAAATAAATAACATTTTTTTCTTCTTTCCTTTGCAAGCCATTTTTTGCCAAACTCCTATTATTTTAAAAAATTTTTCAAATTTCATAATTACTTTCCATCGTAGATCACAAAATGAAGTCGATTTTTGAATTTTGATGATCCCCTTTAAAAAATTTTCACAATTTTTTTTATAGAAATTTTCCCAATTTTTCTAACATAGTGTTATTCCGCAATTCAAGAAAACGGATTGGTGCATTCCTTTCGAAATTTTCCAAATGCCATTTTAGCAATGGTAGCCAGCCTAATAAATTGAATATTTTAGATAACAAATTCCTATTTGTGAGATCATTTAAATTTTGGAAAAAATACCGGAATCAAATGGCGTCACATTAGATTCAGCCTCCCAATCAAATGCAACATAGAAACCATTTTTGTAGTCTGGAATTGGATTGTCTGTCCAAAGTCGACCGAAAAATTTATAAAAATCATATGACAATTTTATCTTATTAAAAACCTGTATTAAGTTTTGAGCTCAATTTGAGTAACATTGGTCTCAATGAACGATCCAATTCATACAATTCGGGCGGCTAAAATATATATGTATAGATGAGCTTTCATTTTTTGAAAATATTTAATAAAACCGGTTTAGCACTGCATGGATTTGCTCCAAATTGGGGTAGATCATCGAATTGATCGCATTCATTTCCCCCACAAATTTGTCGAATCAATTGTTTGCCTAATTCCACTGGATTCATTTCTATTTTGTCATGTTCATCGAAAATAAATGAGCTTCCGATTTTTCTAAAATGTTTTTCAATGATTAAAAAAACCTTCTATTTGGACTATCCTTTTTAAAAAATTTTATAAGCTTGTTTAATTTGTTACATCAAATATATGGTGTTTTGATGTTAGTTAAAAATACAAAAATATAAGATAATGCAAGTTATTATTATTTTTTAATTAAATAGAAAGCGTACAATTTCGTATAAAGAAAATATACTTTGAAAAACGTTTTACGGAAAGGGGAAAATAAATTTTGGCCAACATCAGAAATGTAAAAACAAATTTTTTCGAACATTTTTTCAGAAAAGGAAAACACATTTTGACAAATATTTTTCAGAAAGGGAAAACACATTTTGACAAACATTTTTTCAGAAAGGAAAAACACATTTTGACAAACATTTTTTCAGAAAGGAAAAACACATTTTGACAAACATTTTTTCAGAAAGGGAAAACACATTTTTTACAAACATTTTTTTTCAGAAAGGGAAAACACATTTTTTACAAACATTTTTTTCAGAAAGGGAAAACACTTTTTTTACAAACATTTTTTTCAGAAAGGGAAAACACATTTTTTACAAACATTTTTTTCAGAAAGGGAAAACACTTTTTTTACAAACATTTTTTTCAGAAAGGGAAAACACATTTTTTACAAACATTTTTTTCAGAAAGGGAAAACACATTTTGGCCAACATTTTTTGGAAAAGGAAAAGACATTTTGGCAAACTAACATATTTTGAAAAGGAAAAATATATCCGAGCATTTTTCGCAAGGTGCAAATGCATTTTAAACACATTTTCCAGAAAAAAAATACATTTTGGTAAACATTTCTGGTCTTATTACTAAATCTTGTATTCCCCTTTTTAATCAATTTTGTTCATTTTTGATTAAAACAACAATTTTTACGTTTCTAAAATAAATTTTGATTTTCTTTTTCACAGAGGAAAAATAAATTCCTATAGAGTACATCTGATGTTTTGATTAAAATTTTATAAAAATTTAATATATTTTACACTCAAATTTTTATACCTATATTTCATAGTGCCTTTCTGCCCATTATGCAAATTCAGATAAATCCCAAATCCAGCATTTTTTCCATTCTGATTCTCCATTGAATCAATTTTCACATTCACATTAATTTCCAAAATTTTCTTCATAATTTCACTAATTTTTACCACATTTTTTGTCACTTCATTTCCAATATTTGCACCAATTTCAATGTCAATTAGATTCCGATTTATCAACGTTTCTTTTAAATAATTTGTTAATTTTTTGGTCGAATTTAAGCCAATATTTTTGATGTTATTCATCAATTCAATTGAATTTTTATTTTCTTTTTGTTTAATAAATTTTTTATTCTGATTACCATCATCGGCATCAAATTTTTCAGAAATTCCATCAAAATGATTCCATTCTTTTCTTTCCATTTCATTCATTTTTCTTACATTTTCTAAATGCTCTGACCAACCAACTCCCAATTTGGCCATATTTTCCTTATCTATTTGTGCTGGCCAATTTTCTTCACCATATAAATTGGCACCGGTACCATTTGTTTTAGATGAAAAAACATTGGCATTTTCACCATTTCCTCGTATTCCTTTTCCTTGGGTCAATCCACCATTATTTGCTTCAATTTTCGACATAATATCGTGAACCCTGCCACCATTTCGTTCAGTCAAATTATTGAAATAATTACCTCCAGCAGACTAAAAAATAATTTAGTATTTTTATATTGAATAACCATTAAATCTTATACAAGTCTCTATTAAAGCAATTTTAAAAATTGCTTAAAATAAACTTTTTCTCGCAAACTATTTTTTATTTTCTTTGATGAATAAATAAAATTTACTCTTTGAAAATGATAAATTACTACATATATGAATTTGGTCACATGAATATCATTGCATTATAATTTGTTAATAAGATTTTGGTTAGGTTAAGCTCTTCGAACTAAAGCATAAAAGATTGAAATTAATTTGTTCATTTTTACGGCTACTTCAAAATTGTCGATTATTTCTAAATAAAATTTTTTGCTAATTAATTATTTCTTCTATTGCTTATTTAAATGAGCTCGTTAATATATTATAATACCATTGTTCCAGCTGCCAACATTGTAGTTAAAACTGCGGATTTTAATAGATTTGGCTTTTTGATTTGTCTTATCTTTGGCTTTTTTGTTTGAACAATTACTGGGCCCGATATGTTTATATCCTCCGCTTTTTCCAGGCCTAATTTATTAATTTTATCCTCGGCTTTAATGTTGCACCGAAATATGAGAATAGTTAAAAGAATTGAAAATAAAATTTTGTGAGAAATTTTCCACATGATGAATTCAATGCAGCCAATAAAATATTAAATCTTTGCTGAATTAGAATGAATATAAATATTATGATTAATTCAAACTGAAAGACTGACATTAAGGTAAAAAATATGAGGAAATGGCTATTTCGAAAATACAAATCCAGCTCTGGTCTAATGAAAAATTGGGTCCTAATTTATTTTCCTTGGCAAAAGAAAGTGATTGATGTTCATGGCCAAAAATTTTGGGCGAAATTTTATATAAATAAGATTTCTTGGCTATATCAAATATGGGGCAAAAATGGATGGCCATGACAAATAAATATAGGGCCAAATAGTATAGAAAGAGGAAGACCATGAGCCATGACCAAATTCATTGACTGAGCCAAAAGTGGGTAGCCCAGAAAAGTGCGATTTGGCCCTCGAGGTTTGGCCCAAATATTGATTTATTGAAAAATTTAGCCTTCTCTGGAAAATTACATATGCTCATTTTAGTATAATGCATGCAAGGCAAATTGGATGTGTCTTTTATGTATGAATGTGAAGGGGATGGGAAAATACCTTTGCAATCTACACTGATATATTTTGTAGAGAAAAAATCGAAAAATCTAAATCGTAATTTTGCAAAGAGGATGGGCTTGCCTTGACCAAAATTGTATGGATGGACAAATTCATTGCATGGATGGCCGAATTCATTGCACCATTGTATGGATGGCCAAATTCATTGTATGGATGGCCAATTTTATTTGGAAAAATGGATGGCCATGGCCAAAAGATTATATACAAAATTGTAGGGAAAAGAGCAAATTATGTGGAAGATAAAATCAACTAGGACAAACTGAATTTCCAATTTCCAATGGAATAGTAGAATAAAATAAAGTCAAATTATACAATTTCCTTGAAAATTTAATAAATTAATTAATAAATAAAGAGAAAACAATGAGAAATGTTAAGATGGAATTTATAATGATTTGAATTGGGAATTTATATTCTAAAAGAAATATGTATGTTGACAAAATTAATTAATTCAAATAAAAAATTTGATAACTTTTTAGTTCAAAAATTTATTAAATTTATTTTTATAAGTGAAAAAATAGATATTAAATAAATAAAAAAAATTTACAAATTGTGGAATATTTCTAAAAAAATCAAATTCAATACAAATTGGATAGAACTGTGCCACTGGCTGTTCCATCAATGAAGAATGTTTGTCGTTTATTCCTTTCTGTTTCCATTGGAATTTCTTCAATTTGTCGTCTTTTTCGGCTATATAAATTTTTGAAAATTGTTCCACTGGCCGATCCATCCATAAATTGTGCAGTTGTTCTCATTTCAGTGCCAATGAATTGTGAGATGGCAATTCCGGCTAACAATACGAAAAGAATGGGTGAAAGACGGGATTGAATCATTTTTGATGGATATAGAATTTTCAATTTTGATTGGAGAATATTTTTAGTTTTTTTGAGTTTTATTATCCATTTCCAAAAATCGGCAGCCTTTTATATTCCCAAATGATTTGTTTATCACTACAAAATTTCGAAGTAAATTTTGTGCACAAGAGACGATGTAAAAAATTAACCAGACAAATTTTTGTGTCCATCAACTGACGAATTGCCTTCCCCCATAATTTTGACAGCAAATTAGTTTTTTTTGGTTCTGTTTTATTTATCAAATCAAGTTAGAAAGAGAAATGTGAAAATTGATCACAAAATAAATTACAACACACAAAATAAATATTCTTTAAAAATATTTTTTTCGTTTTTTGACAGTTGAGACCTTTCCATTCTATAAGTATTACAATTAAAATAAAATGTAAATATAAATATTATTCTCTTCAATATGATTGATCAAATTAGATATGGATCAGTATAGACTATAGAAAAATATAAATATTTTTATTTAAAAAATTTTTTGTAAACACAAGTGAGAAAAATAAAATAATCAGTAAATAGTAAATAACTTCTATTATAAACCGGTTCAAAAATTTCATTTTACTTCTATTATAAACCGGTTCAAAAATTTCATTTTACTTCTATTATAAACCGGTTCAAAAATTTCATTTTACTTCTATTATAAACCGGTTCAAAAATTTCATTTTACTTCTATTATAAACCGGTTCAAAAATTCCATTTTACTTCTATTATAAACCGGTTCAAAAATTTCATTTTACTTCTATTATAAACCGGTTCAAAAATTTCATTTTACTTCTATTATAAACCGGTTCAAAAATTTCATTTTACTTCTATTAAGTTTAAAATTGAATTTCGGAGTTTTCATTATGGGCAATCTAAATTTAATAAAAATAAAATACATTTTTTCGATCATTTTTCGGAAAGAGTAAAAACATTTTAACGAAAATTTTCCAAAAAGAGAAAAAACATTTTGGCGAACATTTTCCAAAAGAGAAAACACATTTTGGTTAACATTCTCTTAGTACTTTTTACCTATTTTTAGATAAAATATTTCTTCAGGAAAAATGTATAATTTGATTTTTGTATAAATTCAAATTGGCAGGAAAATTGTATTATTTATTATGCCAACTTTATTGAGTAAAGGGAATGGCCAAATCAAAATTGGGGTCAAATTGAATTGAAAATTATCCACAGTCACGATCCATCCAAACTCCTTTAATATAAAGAACGGATTTTCAAAAGTTCCTTGCGCGGATTCCGTTTTGTTTCAAAAATTTTCCGTATCGTTTAACTGTGCTATATTAAAAAAACGATAACTAAGAACTAACTAAGAAGCTTAAAAACAAAATATTTATCCGGAACAGAAATTTGAATTTTTCACCATCATTTTTATAGGCATTAAATTTCAAAATATAAATTGATGAAAAACCATATAAGAACCCGAAATATTTTCTTAATCAAAATAAAAATATCTTTCTTTCAATTCCTCTGCTGAATCATTTTTTCAATCGTCGCATTCCATCAATGTCATCAACAATTTTTTTCTGACCATTTTCATCAATTTCCACTTTGAATTGGGTTCGACCCTTTCCAACCCCATAAAAATGGTTTAAATTTTCCCAATCCATTTGATCCGGTACCGTTGGCATTTGTTGGTTTTTTTTGTTGTTTAGCTTTTTCACTTTTTGGTTGAAAATATTCCCTCTTCATGTCATAATGCATTATACTCCGTGTATTGTATTCATTCAGAGGCAAATATATTAAATCGGGCATATAATTGGTTGCATACTGTTGCTGGTGAATAATTTTTTATAAAAGATATTTTTAGAAATTCTTTATATAATTTGATCTGTATAAAAAAAATATTTATAAATTCCAATTCCTTTCATTACATTGGAAATAACCAAATGGCTAGCCGCCTTTGCGGATCCACCACTTGAGGATGAAACGTTTTGGTGCCGATCGTGTTAAAGCTGCTGTGGCATTTTTTATGGATTTTATTAGGCATAAAATTAGCTATAAAATGACTTTAAAAAGCTTAACCTAATTGAGTATTCTATTCACCGAGTTATTGCCAAAAAACGGTTGGTTTAATTAAAATTGTGTTTTGAGCCGTTTTTTGGCCATAACTCCGTGAATATTCAGCATTGGTCAAAGCTTTTGATGTAATTTTGTAGCTATTTTGACTAATAAAATGCTATAAACATTGCCACAGCAGCTTTACCACCCCAGGGTCGCATTTTTTGGTCGAAATTCTGAGAATTATGTCGACATGTGTGGGATTTTCAGAGATATAACCAAAATGGAAATACGACAATTCTGGGAATATCATTAAGATAGCACAATTTTGAGAATGATTCTAAAAATATAACTCATTTCCATTCTCAGAATATACCTTAAAAATGAATGAAAAAATCAATTCTCAAAATATTTGGAATTTTGGAAATATTTTAAAAATAAAATTCATTTCAAAATCCATTTTCAGCCTTATTTTAAGCTTGCATTCTCAAAATTGGTCCAAAAACGATCTTCAAAATACCATAATTCTCACAATCTATTTTCAGCTTATTTTAAGCTTGCATTCTCAAAATTGGTCAAAAAATGATCTTTAAAATACCATAATTCTCAGAATATTCTGAAAATGGAGCAAAAAATTTGATTTCCCTTGTTCTGATTTTATGTTCTGATTTTTCCCTTGTTCTGATTTTTCTCGCGCACTGTACTGATTTTTTCCTTAATTCTAATTTTCTGTTCTGATTTTTCCTTGTTCTGATTTATCTCGCGCACTCTTCTGCCTTTCTCCTTTGTTCTGATTTTCTGTTCTGATTTTTCCCTTGTTCTGATTTTCTGTTCTGATTTTTCCCCTTGTTCTGATTCTGATTTCACTCATATAATTACCTGCCGCAGCTGGGATTTGAACCCGAGTAGTCAAGTGCCAAAGTCAGCGACATAAAATTGAGCTAAAGAAGCTATGCATATCCCTCCATAAAACATTTATTTATTCCTTTTATTGTCTTGTGGGTCAGAATATTCTCAAAATTTGAATGCATTTCCAATATATTTTGTGAATGTACTATTTTAATAATATTTTAACTCAAAATTTTAAAATGATTCTGAAAATGAGTGTTAAAATAAATTTTGAGAATTCTTTTATTTTAAGAAGCATTTTAGTTAAATTTTCAAAATGATTCTGAAAATGAATGTAAAAAATAAATTTTGAGAATAAATCCATTTTGAGATTATTATAAAAATTGAACTATTTTTAGCATATTTTTAAAATAAAAATATTACATAAATATTCTGAAATTTATAACATTTTGAGAATTTATTTTCATATTATTTTTTGAATCATTTTCAAAATTCGTCAAAAAATCGATTTCAAAATGGTGAACATTTTATAATGCTTTTCATAATTCTTATATTCTCAAGATATTTTATAAATTACATTATTTTTATAATATTTCCAAAATTTAATGAAATTCTCAAAATTATTTGCTCTGTATTTTTTTGCGACCCTGGGACCATCGGCGCCAGACCGTTTCGTCCGCAAGTGACGGGTCCGCAAAAAGCGTAATAACCAAATAATAAATAATTTAGCAAATTTTGCTGGATCACATATTAATGCTTAAAAACAGCATCAAAGATGTCAGTTCATAAAAAATTTTATTCAAATTGATAAGATCTGGTAAAATTAAAGATTTAGAAAACCTCGTATCTGGTATTAAAAATATAAATCTTCCTAATTAGGCTTAAGGAGATAGTCAAAAAGACATTTTAATAGAATTTTTTCGATTCTTATTCTTAGCATAAACGAAAAATTGATTTTATTCCATTATCATGAAATTTAAAAAATAATTAATTACAATGACCAGATTTTATAGATATGAAAAAAACGTTAGTTATGCAAATATATATGCAAATTTCTGAAATTAATATTTAAAAAAAAAATAAATAAGAATATTATAAATAATTATATATGCCAAAAACCATTTAGAATAAAAATTATGAAAAAACATGAATTTATATAAAAATTCGACCTATGATAGATTAAAATTATTTCACTTAAAATTACTACAATTTTATGCATAATTTACCGTTCATTGAACGCATCTTTTGTGCTTTTTCACGATCCACTCCAAGGAATTGCCCCACATCGGCCCTTTGATGCTCGTGATCCAAACCGGCCGAATGCATCAATTCATGATAGAGTAAATGTTTGGTTATCATGTTCTTCCCAAATTCCATCGGCTCGCCCTGATAGGATGAATCGCGTTTTGTAACATGGCCAATGAATGCTGATGCCAAATCACTAATAAGGAATACATTTATTTTGGGGCAATACATAAGATTTGTGGTCTCGAAATTTTTAAATTTTCAAATTTTTTTTCTCTAATTTCTCTAGGGTGTACTTACTCATTTTTGACATGATAAATTCGAACATAGTTTTTGTTCTTTGGTACCGTTTCATGTACAACAAATTTGACTACAGAATTTTTGACAAAATTCACATACACTTCTTCAAATAATTTTTGATGCTCTTTGGCCATTTCCTCTGTGGTAAGGAAAAATTTTAATATTTCTTAATAGGAAATATTTAAAATGCCGTATAAAGTTTTTAAAAGGATATAACGGTTTAGTGGGTTGTCCTAGTGCCTCAAATCCTATACCCAATCGATAGATTTTGTCGAGCATCATTTGATAATGATGATTTGACTTGGGTTTAACGATATTAAAGTAATTTTGAACCGAGAACTAAAAAACGGTTCAAACGATATTTAATTTTTGGCCAAAATTCGGTAAATTATATACCATTCGATGCGCCCTGACTAGATCTATCAACTGGGAAGAGGTTTTCAGAATCTAGGACAAACTTCTAAATTAAATCATTATAATTCTTTAAATCTTTTCAACATTTTCAACATTCTATTCGAAAAATTAAATAGTATCATTTCTTAATTCATCTTCATCCTTTTACAACTATTATTTGTCTATGGTTTGAAAAAATATATAATTTTTTTTTCCCATTAAACTCACTGAAACTCTCATCATAAACTACAGGAATTTCATATTTTCTAGTTGCAAAATTAGCATATTCTGGTCCCATCCAAAATTCCACTTCCGGCTTATCAATAATGCGGTGGTTATAATTATCATAAAGAACAAATGGCTGTCCTTGGATAGCTTTAAATATATTTAATAATTTTATTATTTATTTCTTCAATAAATGATCAATATTTTCCATTGTTTAAAAAGAATTCAAATTTAATGTTTAATTAAAAGCTATTTCTGAAGATCATCTATAAATTCTACGATATATATATGTAAAGCCAATTTGGGGAATTGGCGCTTTTTGGAAATCACGGCATCTAGGCATCGTACAGACTCGAGAGTGGGCTCATTCGACTCGGCATGGTCAATTTAGTCTATGAAATTTCAATATCAGTCCGATTTAAGGGCTAGGGGGCTAGGATTAGTGTTCGGAGCATAGGATTATGGGTAGGGGCTAGGGATAGTGACTAAGGTTAGGGTTATACCGGTGTGATTTTGGAATTTCATAGCCTAAATCGACCATGCCGAGTCGAATTGGCCTATTTTCGAGTCTGTACGATGCCTAGAAGCTGAGATTCCCCAAACAAGTCAATCTGAAAACTGACAATTCCCGGGAAAGGCCGCAACCCGCAACAAATACACATATTTCGCCCACGTTTTTTGAATTAAATTTTATATAAAATTGAAAAAATTTTTTGATAAAAGATTGAAATTTCCCTAAATATTATAATTCAATTATATTTAATTTAAATTTTCTGGTGAAAAAATAATTGAATTTAGCCATAATTAAAAAATAAAAAAATTCCTTCTCACAATAATTTTCAGCCCGATAGGCTGCATTCAATTGAGCAAAGGCTCGCCGCAATGGTGGCATATGTTTATCCTTAAAAATGAGTCCAAATGATAATGAAATATTCATATTTAGGAAAATACCCGTCTATCATATTCCGTGCGCAGTCCTTTACCGGCAATGACCCCCAACGCCTCAAGCAATGTTTCTTGAATTAAATGGCTGCCTTCCTTCAACCTTTTCGCATTCAAATACACAAAATTTTTTTCTACATTTCTTTTCAGACCATTATTTTTTGCCCAATTCCTGTTATTTTAAGATTTTTTCATATTCCTTAATTAAATAAATTACTGTCCATCGTAGATCACAAAATGAAGTCGATTTTTAAATTTTGTTGATTCTCTTAAAAATATTAAAATTTAGTAATAAATTTGCCAATTTTCCCAACATTGTGCCCTTATACAGCCCCAGAAAGCGGATGGGCGCATTCCTCTCGAAATATTCCAATTGAGTCTTTAATAATGGTAGCCAATCTAATAAATTTAAAATGTTCGATAATAAATTTTTATTTACCGGAATCAATTGCCGGTACAATCGATTGAACCTCCCAATCAAATGCTACATAAAATCCATTTTTGTAGTCAGGCATTGGATTGTCCGTCCAAAGACGGCCGAAAAATTTAATTATGATTTCAATTTTTGATATTTTGAAAAACCTTTATTAAGCTTTGAGCCCAATTTGAGCAACATTGGTCGCAATGAACGATCCAATTCATGCAATTCGGGCGGCTAAAAATAATATTTGTATAGATATAGAGCTTCCATTTTTCGAAAAAAATATATTCAAACTGGTTTAGCACTGCAAGGATTGGCCCCAAATTGGGGTAAGTCATCGGGTTGATCACATTCATTTCCCCCACAAATTTTTCGAATTCTTTGCCTAATTCAACTGTATTCATTTTCATTTTTCCATGTTTATGTAACATTAATGAGCTTCCTTGTCTAAAAATTTTTCAAATAATTAACAATCACCTTCTTTTAGATGAGGCTTTTTGAAAATTATAATAGTCGAATTTTTTACTTAAATTTATAGTGCTTTGAGTAAAGTTCAAAAATATAAAGAGGGTTATTAATATTTATTGGTTTAATTAAACGGAAACTGAAATTTGGGAAAAGAAAATAAATTGGATGAAACATTTTCCGTAAAGATAAAAGATTAAATTGAAATATTTTCCGGAAAAGGAAGAATGCATTTAGCGAGCATTTCAATGAAAGGAACACACATTTTGGTGGACATTTAAGGAAAGGGAAAACACATTTTGGTGAACATTTAAGGAAAGAGAAAACACATTTTGGCGAACATTTTAAGGAAAGGGAAAACACATTTTGGCGAACATTTTAAGGAAAGGGAAAACACATTTTGGCGAACATTTTAAGGAAAGGGAAAACACATTTTGGTGAACATTTTTCTGAAAGGAAAACACATTTTGGTGAACATTTTTCTGAAGGGAAAACACATTTTGATGAACATTTTAAAGAAAGGAAAAACACATTTTGGTGAACATTTAAGGAAAGGGAAAATACATTTTGGTGAACATTTTTCTGAAAGGAAAACACTTTTTGATGAACATTTTAAAGAAAGGAAAAACACATTTTGGCGAACATATTTTAACGGACATTTTAAGTAAAGAGTGAGGAGAATATTTTTCAGATTTATCTAAAAAACATTTTAAAAATAAATTATATGCCTATTACTTTCAATAAATCGAAATAATCACGCCTATCCTTTTAATTCCAAATCTTTTTGCATTTTTAACTAATAAAAACAATTTTAACATTAAAAAAAGCTTCAGAGTTTCACAACAATGTTGAGCGAAACATTTTGAAAAATTGCAATATATATGTATATGTACCCCCTCACTTTTTATACCTCTTTTTTACAGCGCCTGTTTGCTCGTTAGGCAATTACTGATGCAACCCAATTCCATTGTTTTTTCCATTCTTAATTGAATCAATTTCCACATTCACATCAATTTCCAAAATTTTCTTCATAATTTCACCAATTTTTATAACATTTTCTGTCATTTCCGTTCCAATATTTACACCAATTTCAATGTCAATTGAATGACGATTTATCAAAATTTCTTTTAAATAATTTGTTAATATTTTGGTTGAATTTAAGCCAACGTTTTTGATTTTATTCATCAATCCAATTGCATTTTTATTTTCTATTTCTTCATTAAACTCTTTATGATCATCATCGCCGGCATTCAAGTTTTCAGAAATGCCATCAAAATTGTTCCATTCCTTTCTTTCCATTTCATTCATTTTTCTTACATTTTTCACATGCTCTGACCATCTAACTCCCAATTTAGCCATATTTTTCTTATCTATTTGTGCTGACCAATTTCTTTCACTAAATAAATTGCCTTTGGCGCCATTTGTTTTTGTTTTTGATGAAATAATTTGAGCATTTTTTAAATTAACATTATTTCCTCGTATTCTTTCCATTAATCCCCGATTATTTATGCCAGTTTTTGATATAATATGGTCAGCAGTGCCACCATTTGGTTCCATTAAATTATTGTGAGAATTATGGCCAGCCTATAAATTATGGTAATTTCTAATTTTAATGAATGTAAAAAATGACTAACAATATTTAATCAGAAATACAGAAAATAATCTCTAAAAAATAATCAACTTTTAGAAATTTGAACACATTAAATCCTATAGCCAGGATAGATATAAATGAATAGACCATGTTAATATTATCTTTTTTTACTATTAATTAAATTTTTTGTTACTACTTTAAATGAATTTTATTTTTATAATATTATTCTACTATAATTCCAGCACTGGCAAGCATTGTTGATAAAACTACAGATTTTAACCAATTTGGCTTTTTGATTTGTTTCAGTGATGACAGTTTATTTGTTTGGGCAATTGTTGGGTTCGCTAATTTTATGTCCGTCACTTTTTTCAAACTATTTTGATTCAATTTATCTTCAGCCTTGTTATTTCGAAATGCCAGGATAATCAAAATAATCGAAAATAAAATTGTGTTTGATATATTCCACATGATGAATATTGAATAATGAATACTATTTTTGCAATAAAATAGCCTTGGCTAAATAGAATGGCTTTAAAAAGAATGACTGATGAGCAGAAAATTTGCGAGGCGGGGAATATTTCGAGATTGATTGATCGTTGTGCCCAAATTTTTTTAAATTTTGAGCTTAAAATAAACTTTAATTCTTATATCTCTAAAAAAGCTAACTAAAAGGCCATTGCCCCTATAGTCAGCCGCAGTCGTAGAGCCAAATCAAAAAAGGCCAAAAGGGAATGGCTATGGCCAAATTAAAATTTAATAAAATGATATAGAATGGGAAGAGTAAAGGTGAAATTCATGGCCAAAAAACATGTTGTCTCCGATGTCAACAATTAAAACGAATAAAATAAAGTTTTCTTTGAATTATCGCGGTAATAAATTGGAAATTGACAAATAATAAATTCGGAGAATGATTGGGAAAGTCATGTTTGGGAGGAAGAGAGCTCTCCTTTTTATTGGCTTGGGATAGACTGTGGATCGAAAGGAATGTGAGGTTAGAGAAAATAAATCAATGAGGCAATAGGAATGTCATTTGGTTAATTGGTGATGTCATTTGATTCATTGGTAATGTCATTTGGTTCATTGGGAATGTCATTTGGTTCATTGTCAATTTCATTTGGTTCATTGGGATGTCAATTGGTTCATTGGGAATATCATTTGGTTCATTGGGAATGTCAATTGGTTCATTGTCAATTTCATTTGGTTCATTGGGATGTCAATTGGTTCATTGGGAAAATCATTTGGTTCATTGGGAATGTCATTAGGTTCATCGGGATTCGGGAATTTCATTTAGTTCATTGGGATGTCAATTGGTTCATTGGGAATATCATTTGGTTCATTGTCAATTTCATTTGGTTCATTGGGATGTCAATTGGTTCATTGGGAATATCATTTGGTTCATTGATGATGTCAATTGGTTCATTGGGAATGTCATTTGGTTCATTGGGAATGTCAATTCATTGGGAATATCATTTGGTTCATTGTGAATGTCATTTGGTTAATTGGGAATGTCTTTTAGTTCATTGGGAATGTCATTGGGTTCAACTCTAACATATCTCTTCATAAATTAGTTCTTCCTCCGAAAATTGCTTCTAATTGAATCCATTTATTGGAGTTGGCCTTTTGAACTTTTCCATGCATTGTCTTCAGTTCATTTCGGCGAATTTGATGCAGTTCTTGTTTTTTAATGGATGGTAGTAGTTCCTAGCTAAGAATCCTGGAGGCTGGCAGCCCAGCCCATAGATAACGTCGTACTTGAAACCGGCTGGCAATAAGATCCAAAGATATCCTAGAACTTTTTAAAAGCCTCTTTGTGAGGAATTCTGACGGCTGGTAATACAGCCAGCCAAAACCTATGGAAGGGGTTGCCGGCTGGCAATAATCCCCGAAGTTAACCTCGAACTTTGTAATACCCCCCTTTATCCACTCTATCTCTCGACTGTCAATAAAGCCCAAAGGTAAAAGAATTTTACCAGTTGGAAGGCCCAAACTTATGGAAGGAGGGGTCCCGGCTGGCAATAAGGCCCCAGGGTAACCTCGAACTTTTTGGAAGGGGATTCTCGGCTGGCAATAAAGCCAAAGGGTAACCTCGAATTTTTAACCTCCCATTCAAGACTAACCCTCCAGCCAGTCCTTAGATAAAATCAAATTTTAAAATTTAGGACATGAAGCATGCAGAGGGTCAAGCCATTTCCATAGAAGAACACCGCCTATTAATAAAATGATTAGGTAACCTTATAATTTTAATACTGTAGAGAGAAGAGAATCGATTAATTGTATTGCTTTATACAGTATACCAAGAGGGGATTCCTAAAAAGAATAAAATGGAAATGGTCGAAAGAAAAACATGAAATAAAGGAGGACAAATAAAGTGAAAATGGATGTATTTTATAAAATTAAAGATGGATTAATATTAAATTTTTTATAAAATAATCAAAAAGGTCAAAAGACAAAGATGCACTTTAAATCTTTAGAAAAAAGATGGAATATATAGATAGGACCGTCATAAGGTCAAAGACCATCCAAATCCACCTTCTCCGAGGCAAAGATCATAATCGATTTTCTTATTTCTGACTACTAACCAATACATTCATTTTCCATTTTCCTCTATAATTTTCATAATTTTTTCTCCGTAAATTTATCTAAATTTAATGGGCATAATATGACCAATCCCCCAATTGGCGGTCGAAATGTGCCAAATCCTAACCTAGGCAACCAAAATCTGCCAATTCCTATTACTGGAGGGCGGAATATGCCAAATCCTAATGTTGTTGGGAGAAATGTGCCAAATCCCCCCCATTAATGATAATCGCCGTTGATCGGCTCGTTCTCGCCCATCCATTTTTTTGGCGGATTACATACATTATGATTTTGATCGCTCTTTTGTTTTGTTCAGGAACGTCATTTTGGCAAGTGCAAGTGAAATATCTGACCAAGCAAATGAAGCGGATGACCAATTAAAAATTATGGTGGATGACGAACAACCGGCAAATGGATCCCTCCCCAAAGCACTGGCAGCTGGGGTTCAAAAAGGCTTAATCCCTAGTCGTAATTTTCTGGTCGCAATGTTCGGTGCCATCCGAAAAATGGGAGATCAGCAACCCACCGGATTGGTAGCGGCTGGACCGGCAGCCCCGACTTAATACGACCACATGTTCCCTGGATTGAAGGGCGAATCGTTGGATGTCTTGGCACGGCGCAAACCACACAAAGAGAAGAAGGCGGTTTATGAAGAATTGACCGATGAAGAGGAAGAAGAACTGAAGAAGATGAAGAAGAAAAGTCACCGTGGCGCCACTCAAGTACATCCAGCGATGGAAAGGGAGTCTTTGGGGAAGGGTCGCAAAAAGTATTCAGGCCGTCATGAAAGTCCGGAGGCAACAACAAGCCAAGCTGCCAATGCCCAGCCGAACCAGGCATGATCACGGCTACAATTTTTCTATAGCCGTAGCCGTTTTAGCCGTGACTATTTCATAGCCATAGCCGCCCGTAGCCGCTTATTTTTTGAAATTTTATAGCCGTAGCCGCCCGCGGCAAGCCGCGGTTAGCCGTATTTTAGAAAAAAATTTTTTTGGTCAAAAAATTTTTAAAAAATAGTCCTAAAAAATAGGCAAAAAATTATCCCGCTGAGAAAAATTTGCAAATTATTTACCAAAAATTTTAAAATAATGGCAAAAATTTATAAATTAAAAAAATAATAAATATTGATGGAGGGAATTTTATGAAAAAATCTCCAAAAAATATAAAATCTGTATATGGCGGCTATTTCGCGGCTAGCCGCGGGTATGAGGTACATAGCCGTTAGCCGCCCGTAGCCATCAAATTTTTAAATTTATAGCCGTTAGCCGCCCGTAGCCGTGGCTTAGCCGTAGCCATGGTCATGCCTGAGTCGAACATCAGCAATTTGGTCAATGCCCTTGGCCGCTCGGCATTCCATTCCCGTGGCCTGGCAGCAGCATTTTTTCATGAAGGCTTCTATTCACATGCCATCAGGGCCCGTCTTTTGGATACTAGTTCCTTTTCAATTTGTTGTCATCCAAACCGATAATTGAACGGAATTTGGATAGCCCTCTGGCCCATAAAATTATGAAGAATTCTCAACGTGAATATATGTCGCCCTTTCCCAATAAATTCTGGCGAATAATAAATTGTAAATTTGTCATTCATTTTCCAAGTAAATAGAGGAGGGGCCTCATATTCCAAATAGAGGAGTGGCCAAATTTCTCATCAAAAAATGATGGATTTGGAGAGGAGGAGGAGGAAGAGGAGTCAAATTTGTTTCATTTGGCCAATAAAAATGATAATATTTTCCAATTTTCTCTCATTTTTTCCTCAATATTTTTGCCCCAATTATTTTGGTCGAATTTGACATTTTTCCTTCAATTATTTCAGGGAATAAAAAATAAATAAATTGGGCCATCCCTTTTTCTTTAAAAGATGATAAAATATTAATTATTAAATTTTATTCAAATTTCAGTATCGTTTTCAAACAATTCTCAAAGTCTACAAATACAAAGAACAATCATCAATCAACAGCATTTCTCAAAAATGTCTACAGCTTCCTTCTAATTATCAATCAATCCACACCAAAGGCAGCGAAAATATTAATGACTTCGACAAATGAGAAAAAGATGGCCAGCAAATTGGATGGTCCTAGCGGTAAAATATATATGAAGAACACGGTAGAATATAGGGCATTTGGAAATTATGAATAATAATAATAAAATAATATTAAAAAAAATATTAAAAATGATTAAAATTATTCTTTTAAATAACTAAGAAAAAATGTTCCTTTATTAATTTGTATTTTATTTTTTTCGACCAAAGTGAAGGGAATGGCAAATGATAAAATGGTGGACGGCATTTTGGATCCGACCAATGGAAAGGAGAATACTGTAGAATTTTTTGGACATTTGGAAAATTATGAATAATAATAATAAAATTAAAATGATATTAAAATAATAAAATAATATTAAAAAATATTTAAAAAAATAAAATAATATTAAAAATATTAAAATGATTAAAATTATTCTTCTTTTAAATAATTAAGAAAAAATGTTACTCTTTAATTTGAATTTTATTTATCAGACAAAAGTGATGGAAATGGCAAATGAGAAAATGATGGGCGGCATTTTGGATCCGGCCAATGGAAAGGAGAATACTGTAGTTTTTTGGACATTTGGAAAATTATGAATAATAATAATAAAATTAAAATGATATTAAAATAATAAAATAATATTAAAAAATATTAAAAATGATTAAAATTATTCTTCTTTTAAATAATTCAGAAAAAATGTTACTTTTTAATTTGAATTTTATTTTTTCAGACCAAAGTGAAGGGAATGGCAAATGATAAAATGGTGGGCGACATTTTGGATCTGGCCAAAGGAAAGAAATTCCCCTCAAATGGACGTGGACAATATTTTCTTTAATAAATATTTAAATAAATCTGGTTTTTTACTATATTTCTTATTAGAAAATATTATTTTTATTATAAAAATAAATTCCCCTTTTTCAGCTGTAATCGAAGCATTTACGATCTTCGAGACACCGCAGCCATTGGTTGTGTTTGGTCCCCCAAACATACCGCCTCTTCGAGAAATTCCGGTGCCCTGGGCGGTCCCAGATTACCATCCTTTACCAAAATCAGCCCCCAATAAGCTCTGTGGATTCAAAATCCCCCTCCGAAAAAAACAACAGAGCGGAATTGAAAATGCCATTGAGTCAGCCGAATCCAGACTAAAGCGAATGGCACAGAATGAGATCATCCGTTACCAGAAACGCCCAACAGGAAAAGACATGCGCATTGTGGCGGTTGAATCATTTTCCGATGGCCTGTTGGACTACATAAATGCATACGGCAAGAGGACATGCAAATTTATCGTAAAACAATTCATCCAATCATTTTTTCCTGATGTAAAATTATTTATTATCATTATTATTTCTAGCAATCGTTTATATTGAATTATTTAACAAAATAATAAATTTAATTAATTTTATATTTATATTTTTAATGTAAAATTATTTTACCATCGTTATAATGGCTAAATTTTTTCTACCAAAATCTCTCATATTGATTCTTCTCGGGATAGCTGATTTCTGTGTTTGAACAATTGGTGGGTTCAAAAATTTTATATCCGCCGCTGTTTTCAAGCCTAACTGCTTAGTTGCATTACTATTGTTTGGAAATGCCAGAATAATTAAAAGAATTGGAAATAGAATTTTATAAGCAATTTCACCATCATTGATTTCCTCTTCAGTAAAAAAATAAAATGTAAAATATATTTTATTTAAATGAATTTATAAAATGATTACGTGAGAAGATAAATTCAGGATGGAAATATTGCGCAAATTATAGACATTATAATTTATTCGGCTAAGGAAGGTGAAAATTGACTCAAAAAATGAGAGTCGTCTCGTTCACACCCAGCTATAGTCTGGCTCTATCTGCATCTGCAGTCTGCACTATAAAGGAGAAATTGTCTGGAAAGGAAAAGACAAGGCCAAATTCACGGAGCTAAATTGTACGGAAAAAGGATATTCATGGCCAAAAGCATTGGGCCAAATTGTACGGAAAAGAATGGTCATGGCCAAAAACATTGGGCCAAATTGTACGGAAAAGGATGGTCAAGGCCAAAAACATTGGGCCAAATTGTTTCGCTCTGACCCCTTAAAATTTCTTGCTCCAGCTCCGAACTCCTCGAAAATAAACAATATGCCGGGATTTGGAATTTATCATCCTTTCTTTTATAGGCGTAAAACATTGCAAATATAAATAATAAGAATAAACATTTTTGAAAACTATCCAAAAAATCTTCATCAAAATCATATCGCAGAATTTTTTCAAATCATTTTCTTTCGATTCTTCTGTTCAATCATTTCTACAATCGTCTCATTCCATCAATGTCTTCCACAATTTTTTGTTGCCCATTTTCATCAATTTCCACTTTGAATTGGGTTCGACCCTTTCCAACTCCATAAAAATGGTTTAAATTTTCCCAATCCATTTGATCCGGTTCATTTGGCAATGGTAGCTTTCTTTGTTGCCTAGCTTTTTTACTTTTTGGTATAAATTCCCAATTCATGTTATAATGCATTATGCTCCGCGGATTGTATTTATTCAGTGGTAAATATGTTAGTTTGGGCATATAATTAATTTCTGGAAAAATTTTTCAACTTTTGATTAAAATTCAAAAATTTAAAATTCAAAAAATCAAAATATTTTACATTTTAATAATAAATATAGATGCATAACAATTCTGTAGGAGAAATTGATTTTTAGGCTGAATTATTCCAGATTTAATATGTTCTAATTATTTTTATATGGCTCAATCGATTTGTTGGTTATGATTGTATTTATTAGACAATTAAAATTTTGGTCATTAATCTGGTAGAATTTTAAAACTTATCAGAAAATTAACATTTTATCAACTAAATTGATCATACCAAATCGAATGAGCCACAAATAAATGTTCAAAAATTGCCTAAAATACAAACTGAGATAAGGACTTTAAATGTGTATTTTTCTAAAACCATTGAAATATGGCAAAAAATATAATTAATCGATATTATTATAAAACACCAAATATAATAAATATTTATATAGCCCCTGGTTCTGATAATAAAAAAATTTATAAAAGAAATATTTGGATATATAGCCTAAATTTTATAAATATTTTACCATTAAATGAAAACGAATTTTGCCCTTTTTCATAATCCACTTCAAGAAATTGCTCCACATCGGCCCTTTGATGCTCATGATTTAAGCCAGCCACATGCATCAATTCATGATAGAGTGAACGTTTTGTCATCATATTTTTACCAAATTCAGCTTCTTCGCCCTGATAAGACCGATCACGTTTTATGGTTCGGCCGATGAATGCGGATGCCTTATAACTATTTTAATAATGAAAAAGTGGGTCAAAATAATTTCCTCATTTGTGATAAAATTATTAACTCACTCTTTTTTGGAACGATGAATTCGAACATAGTTTCTGTCCATTGGTGCCTTTTCATGAACAACAAATTGAATAACAGAATTTGCAGCAAAATCTGCATACACTTCCTCGAATAATTTTTGATTCTGATTGGCCATTTCTTCTGTGATAAGAGAAAATTTTTATAAATTTATAAAATTGAATCCTTTTTTATCGTTCATTTTTGCCATCATTAGAAAATTTAGTTAGATATACAGTATCATTTAATAGTAAAAAACTTTGAAATTATAACTCAAAAAATTGGAATTGAAAAGCCATAAATTATATTAATCATCCAGTAAATGGTCTTAGGGAGCAAGGTTTAATTTTTAGCCTAATAGTATGATTAAATTTAAATTGGACTTGATTTTTTGACTTTAATTTTTCTATATTAAATAAGACAATTTAGTTTTTTTTTATTTAAATTAAATAAAAAAAACGTTATTAATATAAATATTGTATTAATATTAATTTTTTTGCTTAATAATTTTAATTTCAATTTTCTTCTATTAAAAAATAAAATTATTTATATCCATCCTTTTTGATGAAAATATTAATATATTTGGAGACAGATATACATATCTAATATCTATGATTTAAAATTGAAACATTTAATTTTTCATTTTACTTAAAAAACTCACTAAAATCATCATCATAGACGACTGGAATTTCATATTTTCTGGTGTCAAAATTTGCATAATCTGGTCCCATCCAAAATTCCACTTCCGGCTCATCATAAATGTATGGATTATCTTTTATGAAAATATATATATTTTTTATCTAACACTACCATTCTATTTCTACCGCGAGTAGAATTAGTGCAACAAAAGTCGTTCTAAGCATATTTTAAAAATTTATGACCTCATCCTCAAGTATATCGCTCGCAATAATAATGAGTCCCCTCTTTGGGTCAATTTTGAAAAAAAGTCGCTCAACTACATGTTCTGATGATATCTGATGAGCATGAATCTACCATTGGTTACGCATAAAAGTAACAAAATAATAAAGTATGTTTTAATTAGGGTTCGGCGGTACCGCAGTACCGGTCGGAACTGGTACCGAAGTACCGGGGGTTGGCCAGTACCGGTACCGATATTGCGAGAACCGGAACCGACCCCGGTACTACCGGTACCGTTTTTTCAACTCGGTACTAGTCGGTACTGACAAGCACCCCCTAAAATGGCACTTTTGGCCAAAATTTTATTTTTTTAAAAATTTTTTTTCTTTAAAATGAAAATTTCAGTCAAATTTAAATCTTTTATGAAGCTATTTTTTATTTCTCTGTATCAAAAATTTTTGATTTTTGAAAGAAAAAAATTGATTTTTTAAAATTTTTTATGATTTTTTACCATTTTTTCTCCAGTACCGTCAGTACCACTAGTACCGATACCGACTAGCGAAGAGTACCGGTACCGGGTTCCCACCCCAAACCCAGAACCGGTACCGAGTACTAACTACGCCGGAACCGGCAAGTACCGGTACCGATTTTTGACAAAAGTACCGGTACCGCCGAACCCTAGTTTTAATTCCACAGCTATTAAGACTAGGCTGGTACTTTTTATCATATACATCTCCTTTTTTCGTGAGAAGGATAAAGTGAAGGATCCCCATTTTGAGAGTTAAGGGATACATGAGATGATTTTTATCCAATCCTATCCGAATCAGTAACCTATCCCCGAATGGCCCTAAACCTAATCCTCCTGACTCATAGGAAGAACTCTTCACTTTCCAAAAGAGGGTATTGATAAAATTACCAGCTAATAAGATTAGTGCTTAAGACTCGAAAAAATAGGAAACTTAAAGAAGTCTAATGATAATCGATTTGTAATTTTATCAAAAAAAAAGAAAGTTTTTGTATAATGGAACCAAAAGGAAACGCTTTAGTTTTTTCGTTGAGGCATAGCTTTTAGGGTTTTAGGCCATAACTTATTTAAATGTGGATCGATAAATGCTTAAACTCATTCGAAAATTCTACTCACAGGCGGAATAGAATGGTACTTTTGGTCCGCTTTGAAATCCTTACATCTTTGCCAGGAATATTCAATCAAAGTAGATGGCTGCCCTTTGATCGCTTTAAATAAAATTATTCAATAATTATTTATGGGACAATTCTTTTTGCATTCAAAGTAGCTTAACTAATTTTTTGATAATTTAAAACAGCTTATAGAAAAAGTGGCTTTTGCTTGAAAAATTTAATTCTATTACATTCACAGGGATGTAATTTATTTTTATAGTTCAAAATCATAAAATATAAAAAGGCATATTTGTATAGGAAAATTTTAACTTTCAAATGATTTGTTATTTCTTAATTATTTTTTTACTTATTATTGAGTTATTGTCAAAAGAATTGTTCGGGTACAGATATATAGCTACTGAAATTGAAACATTGATTGAAACATTGCCCAATCAATACCCACCATATTATGTGGGATCTTATTACTCCATTTTTATTCAGAATATTTATTTCGATTAAAAATTTAATGAAAAATTTATAAAAATGCACAAAGGTGGTAATGAAATTAAGCTCACTATTATAGAGGATAAATATAAAATAAATTTTCTCACAATAATTTTCGGCCCCATAAGCTGCATTCAATTGGGCAAATGCTCGCCGCAATTTTGGCATATATTTGTCCTTAAATTAGCCACAGTAAAATACTCAAATAAAATTTTAAAAAATACTCTACAATCGAATTCAATGCGCAGTCCTTCACCGGCGCTGGACCCCAAAGCTTTAAGCAATATTTCCTGTATGAAATAGCTTCCAAAGAGCAATTCTTCCGCATTCAAATAGACAAAATTTCTTTCCGAATTCCTTTTCAGACCATCATTTTTTGCCAAACTCCTATTATTTTAATTATGGGAAAATATTAAATTAACCAAATTCTATTGCTTCCAAAAAAATTTTATTTTTCAGGCCATATAACTTTACCATAGTTAGGTATTAAGGCTAGTGGTTAGGTTTAGGGCAATATGGGATTAGCAGCTAAAGGTTAGGCAATCTTAAAGAAATCTGATTTTGTTTAGTTACATGGCCCCGAAAAAAGATAGATTATTTTTCGACTCAAAAAATTTGTGTAAATTAATTCTTTTTTTGACAAATTAAAAGACTTCCTTTTATTTAATTGTTTAAGTATGGTTTTTAATTTAATAAATGGCCAAAATTATTGGCTAAATTTATAGAATTAAAATTAAATAAATAAAATTTTCTATTAAGTTTTATATAGAAAATTTAAAATAAATAATTCAAAATTATTTTATTAACCGATTTTCGTAACAAATTTTAGTAATTTATTAGATATTTTTTAAATTTATAATAATTTACCGTCCTTTATAAATCAGAAAATGGAGTCGATTTTTGAATTTTAATGATTTTCTTAAAAATATTAAATTAATTAGACATAGAATTTAGACAAACATTTTGTCCAGTTTAAGAAAACAGATGGGCGCATTCCTCTCGAAACGATCCAATTGGGCTTTCAGCAGTGGCAGCCAATCTAATAAATTTGTTTTAGAAATGAAATTTAGTGTCTACAATTTGAGATTCTACATTTGGGGCATAGAATTTTATGGTCCCGAAATTTATGGTATGAATTTTTTACCTTCTTTGAAAAGTCTCTAAAATTTATTGGTATTTGAAGCATTCCTTCTAATAGAAGCCCCTTTAGAGGATCTATGAAAATTATAAGCCCTCGGGCTTCTAAAAAAAGAAATACGGTTGTTCTAATATTCTCGTTTCTCATGCATTTTGGCAAGGGTCTTACATTAAAGGGTCCCAAAAGTAGTTGCATGATAGATTTAAAATGTTGGATTAAATATAAATTTACCGGAATTAATTGCCGGTAAATTTGATTCAACGTCCCAATCAAATGCAACATAGAATCCATTTTTGTATCCTGGTATTGGATTATCTGTCCAAAGTCGACCGGAAATTGAATTAATTTTGATATCTTTATTTTCATCATTATAAAAAACCTTTATTAAGTTTTGAACCCAATTTGAGTAACATTGGTCGCAATGAACGATCCATTTCATCCAATTCGGGTGGCTAACATTTAAAAGAAAATTTTTTCAAAAATTTTAAAACCAAACCGGTTTAGCACTGCATGGATTCACCCCAAATTCGGGCAAATCATCGAGCTGAATGCAATCTTTTCCCCAACACATATGTAGAATTAGTTGTTTGCCTAATTCAACTGAATTCATTTCCATTTTGCTATGTTCATCGAAGAGCAATGCGATTTTAATTTCTCTAAAAATTGTATTTATGCATTCATTTCAAATTTATTTAGTTTGATTTTAGTTAAAAAATATATTAGGAAGGGAATAAGCATCTAATGTTCATTGGATTGACTATTGGTTTGATTTAATAAAAATTTTACATTATTTCTCAAAGTGTTGATCAAGGAATATTTTGAATAAAATTTTCATATATTTTTGTGAACATTTTCGAAAGTGAAAACACATTTTGGCGAACATTTTACGGAATAGGTTTTGGCAAACACTTTCCATGTTATATAGAAAGACATTTACGAAATAAATTATATGATACATAAAATCAAAACGTTTTTTTTAAATTTTTAATTAAACTAATAATTTTTAATTTTTTAAATAAAAGTTTCAATTTTGATTTTAACTGATATCGAATGAAAACATATTCATAAGCGGTACACCCGCTGTTTGAGGAAAGCTATGAAATTTGTAATTAAACCCTTAAATCAATACCTATTTTCTACAGCGCCTGTTCGTCTATTATACAAGTTCAATTGGATTAAAATTCCATCATTTATTCCATTTCTATTCTTCATTGAATTAAATTTCACATTTACATCAATTTCCAAAATTTTCTTCATAATTTCACCGAATTTTTTCATATCTTTTTCCATTTTGTCTCCAATATTTGCGCGAATTTCAATATCAATTTTATTTTGAGCGTCCATCCATGTATCTTTCACATAATTTGTTAATTTTTTGGTGGAATTTAAGCCTAGGTTTTTAGCCTTACTAATCCATCCATTTTCTCTTTTAATTTCGTCGACTGCGCCAGCATTATGATTTTCTGAAATATGGGCAGAAAAATTTATGTTTGGCGTTATTTTCAAACCTAATTGATGAGTAATTTCATCATAAGCAGCTTTAGTGTTTTCACGAAATGAGAGAATAATTAAAAGAATTAAAAATGTTTGCAATTTTTTAAACATGATGAATTCCATGAAATTAATAAAAAATTAATTATTTAGCGATTTTGAATTAAATTGAAAATATGTAATTCTGATTGAGTGACTTATCTGAGAGGATTAAATATAAAAGGAATATTTCAAAGATAGAAATCAAATTTTGATTGAATCTGCGGTTGAACGAAAATTTATTGCCCCTTAAAAAAAAAACTCAAACCATAGGGACCATTGCGACTGGACAACAAATTCCGTAGTAAGGGGATGGGCATAGCCAAATCAATATTGGGCCGAGGTAAAATCAAAAATAGAGCAAAGAGGCAGCAAAGGCCAGGGCTAAATCAATGGCCAGACTTTGGCCATGGCCAAATCAATAAATGGGCAAAAAGGGTGGAAATTGGCCAAATTACAAGGCCGAAGAGGATGGCCATGACCAGACTATATTAGGCCCTAATATTGATTTATTGGGAAACTTCGCCTTTTAATCCAAAATATCACTTCTTCTTTATCAATTGTTGGGTTTGCATTCAGCAACTAACGTATTTATTCTATTTTAAGCCCGGGGCTTAAAAATTTCAGAGACCCTCCGAGGTGGGAACTTTTCGGAATTTTGGAAACAATAATTGCTTATTTCGGCCTAATTTCACCTCTAATTTGGTTAGTTTTGACATGAATTTTTCGATAGTGGGCTTAAAATAGAGAGGGGGCTTCTAATAGAGAGGGGGTTTAAAATAGAATAAATACGGTAGAAATTTTCATAACAAAATCTATAAGTATTGCAACAGCAAAATGAAATGAAGAAGAAAAAATCCTTATCAATAAAATTGGCTAAAAATCATGTTGGAATTTTCACATGGAATAATTTTAAGATACAAAAAATCTCCGTTGATTAACTTCATCAAAAAAAAACATGTCTCACAATTTTTAATAATACTTTTCTTTTGATATATCCTTTTTTCATTCATCAATTCATTTTTTCAATCGTCTCATTCCATCAATGTCATCAACAATTTTTTGTTGCCCATTTTCATCAATTTCCACTTTGAATTGGGTTCGACCCTTTCCTACTCCATAAAAATGGTTTAAATTTTCCCAATCCATTTGATCCGGTTCACTTGGCAGTTCTTGGTTTCTTTGTTCTCTATCACTTTCTCTTTTTAGTTGAAAACATTCCCACTTCAATTTATAATGCATTATGCCTCGCGGGTTATATTCATTCAGCGGCAAATACATTGGATTGGGCATAAAATTCCTTGCATATTCTATATCTGTTGAAATTAAATTTCCTTAAGTTGAATCATTTTTTGATTAAATTGGAATATTTAAGAAAAATTCATATTCTTTATAAATAGAGCTAGGATGACACCAAAATTCCAATTACATGAATTCCCATATTTTAGTTAAGTTTCTGATTTCATTCCATAAAGAAAGAGGACTCTTTAGCGGTTTAAACACTAAAAATTGAAACTATTTCATTTCTTCTTATCTAGGAAACTATATTTTTGCATATTAGAATTATTCAATTTAATATATAATTTTTATTTTTCATACGCATTTCATCAAAAAGGGGTCTAAAATATTTTATTCTAATTAATTTTCGACAATTTTATTGGGATTAAATTAAAAAATAATGGATTTTTTCGGATTTAACATACAGGAAAAACCTTTACAATCAATATCAAAATATAATCTAATTAATGTTAAACTATTTATGGTTTTATTGAAAAATTTTAATTGACTTTCAGTTGAAATCAATAGACACGTTATTTTACCATCATATGGCCACATATATTGCGCTTTTTCACGATCCACTTCAAGGAATTGCTCCACATCGGCCCTTTGATGTTCATGTTCCATGCCGGCCGCATGCATAAATTCATGATAGAGTGTATATTTGTCCATACTTTTCTTTCCAAATTCCATAAATTCGCCTTGATAAGATGGATCATATTTTGTGGTACGGCCGACGTCTGCATGTGCGGCGCCACTATTGAATTTATTTAATTTAACAATAAATTTTGTGTCTAAAATCGGCATTTTGGGACCATAAAGATTAGAGCCCGGCAAAGCGCTTCGGTCGGGTTCACGATTCGGGTTTTCCGAAAAAAACCCGACTCGGAATCCTTCGGGTCAGGTTCCCGAAATCCGATCGGGCTTTCTCCTTAAAAATTGGCCAAGTTTGTCGGTCGGGTTTTCGGTTCGAGTTTCCCGAATCAAACCCGAGTCGCGTTCCCGAAAAAACCTGAGCGGGAACCCGAACTGTCCGGGCTCTAATAAAGATAGATCAAATTAGGCTCCATTTAAAAATCTTCTACTCTATTCATAGTCCTAATTCCAAAATATTGATTAAGTCTTACAGGTCAAATTATATTTTATTTATTAAACTACGATGAGGATGGAATAAGGATGAGGCTCAATTCAATTTAAAAATAATTTTGGTAAACAAACTTAACTCCTTATCGGCACGATAAATACGAACATAATTTTTATTCGTTGGTGGCTTTTCATGCACAACAAATTGAATTACAGAATTTTTGGCAAAATTTGCATAAACTTCCTCCAATAATTTTTGATTCTCGTTGGCAATTTCCTCTGTGTTAAAAATGTTAATATTAATTTTCAATTCTTTCTTTTATAAAATCTATCGCTAATTCCCTTATGACTTGAGAAATAATTAATTTTTGTCCCATCAAACTTACTGAAACTTTCATCATAGAGGACGGGAATTTCATATTTCCTGGTGACGAAATTTGCATATTCTGGACCCATCCAAAATTCTACTTCCGGTTTATCAAAAGCGCGGTTGTTATTAAAATCAAAAATAGGAAATGGCTGCCCTTGGATTGCTTTAAACATATTTAATAATTTTATTATTATTTATTTCCTCAATAAACTATCAATATTTTCCATTGGTTAAAAAAAAGATCTCAAATTTTTGTTTAATTAAAAGCTATTTATGAAAGTCATCTGTAAATTCTAAGATTTAAGTATAAAATATTTCGCGCGATTTCGTTTTTTTTTATTTAAATTTAAAATAAAATTAATTTTGATTGGCATTTTCCGACATATTATAATTCAATAAAATTTAATTTTAAATTTGCTGGTGGAGAAAAATGATTGAATTAATAACCCAAAACGCGTAAAATTATTTTTGAATTAAAATATAAAAATTATTTCTTCTCACAATAATTTTCAGCCCCATATGCTGCATTCAATTGAGCAAATGCTCGCCGCAAAGGTGGCATAAATTTGTCCTTAAATGAGTCCAAAAGCATTAATAATAGTGAGAAAGACGGAAAAGGAATCCATATCCTTGAAAAATACCCGTCGATCATATTCAATGCGCAGTCCTTCACCGGCCTTAACCCCTAATGCCTTAAGTAATATATCTTGAATTAAATGGGTGCTCTCCTCCAATTCTTTCGCATTCAAATAAATGAAATTTTTTTCCTCATTCCTTTGCAAACCATTTTTGGCCGAATTCCTATTATAATATTTTAATGATTATAATTTTAAATTTCTTAAGTTTCACAATAACTTACTCTCCATTGTGGATCACAAAATGAAGTCGATTTTTAAATTTTGATGATTCTCTTAATAAAAATATTATACAAATAAATTATATATAGAATTTTGACGAACTTTTTGTCATTCTTTAGCTCAAGAAAGCGGATGGGCGCATTCATCTCGAAACGTTCCAATTCATATTTTAACAAAGATAGCCAATCTAATATATATTATTAATTGATATTCTAGAAATTTCCGATAATTTTTTTCATATTTTTCGTTAAAATTCTTTTGTGCAAAGGAGTAATTTTACCTGAATCAATTTGCTGCAAATTCGATTCAACCTCCCATTCAAATGCAACAAAGAATCCATTTTTATAGTCTGGCATTGGATTGTCTGTCCAAAGTCGGCCTAAAAATTTTAAAATATCATTTCATTATTTTATCTTATCAAAACCTGATTTAAGCTTTGAGCCCAATTTGAGTAACATTGGCCGCAATGAACGATCCATTTCATCCAATTCGGGTGGCTAACATTTAAAAGAAAAATTTTTTCAAAAATTTAAGAAAAATTTTTTCAAAAATTTAAGAAAAATTTTTTCAAAAATTTTAGAACCAAACCGGTTTAGCACTGCATGGATTGGCCCCAAATTCGAGTAAATCATCGGATTGATCGCATTCATTTCCCCCACAAATTTGACGAATCAATTTTTTGCCTAATTCCACTGAATTCATTTTAATTTTGCCATCTTTATCTAGCAATAATGAGTTTTCAATTTCTCTGAAATGTTTTCGTTAGGCAGGCTTTTTGAAATTTTGTAATATAATCGAATTTTTACACTCTAATTTATGTTGCTTTGACAAAAGTTAAATAATTAAATAAGGATGATTACCTATTATAATTGGTTTGATTAAATAGAAAGTTTTAAAACATCGAAAAAAGAAAATAAATTTAGATAAAGAACAGTGATACCACATTTTGGCGAACATTTTCTGGAAAGTAAAAAAACAAAACAAATTTTTGGCGAACATTTTCCGGAAAGCAAAAAAAACAAAAACACATTTTTGCCGAACTTTTTCCGGAAAGAAAAAACACATTTTTGGCGAACTTTTTCCGGAAAGGGAAAACACATTTTTGGCGAATATTTTTCGGAAAGATAAAACACATTTTTCACGAATATTTTCCGGAAAGATAAAACACATTGGCGAACATTTTCCGGAAAGCAAAAAAACACAATTTTGGCGAATATTTTCCGTAAAGATAAAACACATTTTTTAGTGAATTTCCTAAAAGAATAAATTTTTGCGAACATTTTCCATAAAGAGAAAATAAATTTTGGCGAACATTTTCCAATAAAAAAAAACACATTTCTGACACATTTTCTGGAAAGAGAAAATACATTTTGGTGAACATTTCCAGTCTTCTCAACTAATCCAGTCACTTGCCAGTAATCCAAATCTTTTTTTTTTGTATTTTTAATACTCTTTTTTATCATAGAGAAAAATATATTCCGATAGGTATGTACTCACAAAGTTTTGATGAATTTTTTGAAAAATTTTTTAATGTTTTACACTCAATTTTTTTTTACGTTTTTTCTACAGAGCCTGTTCGCCAATTATGCAATTTAAGTTGCATTCCAATTCCATCATTTTTTCCATTCTCATTCTTCATAGAATCTATTTTCACATTCACATCAATTTCCAAAATTTTCTTCATAATTTCGCCAATTTTTTTCATATCATTTTCCATTTTCTTTCCAATATTTGCACAAATTTCAATGTCAATTTGATTTATATGTTCATCTATCCAAGTCTCTTTCAAATAATTTGTTATACCATGATTCCATTTCTTTCTTGCCATTTCTTTCATTTTTCTTATATTTTCCAAATGCTCTGTCCATCCATTTCCCATTTTGGCTATATTCCCCTTATCAATTTTTGATGCCCAATTTTTTCCACCATATAAATTGCCTTCGGCACTATTCTTTTTTGATGAAACAATGTTTGAATTTTTTAAATTTTCATAATATCCTCTTACACTTTCCATTAATCCACCATTTTTTGTGCCATTTTTTGATATAATATGGTCAGCGGTGCCACCATTTCGTTCCATTAAATTATTGTGGGAATTATGGCCAACCTATATTTTGGTAATTTGTAATTTTGAAGAATGTAAAAAATATGATTACAGAAATTATTCAGAAATAAAGATAATATAATCATTTAAATCCTATAGCAGGTTAGATTTAAATGAATGAGCCATACTTAATTTTCTACATAAAATCTTTTAGCTAATTAATTAAATATTTTTATTACAAATTTAAATGAGCTCCATTTTTATAATATTATTTTACCATTGCTCCGGCGGCTAACATTGTAGCTAAAGCTACAGATTTTAGCAAATTTGTCTTTTTGCTTTGTTTCAATGCCTGCGACATATTTGTTTGAACAATCGCCGCTGGACTCGCCAATTTTATGTCCGCTACTTTTTTCAAGCCAAATTGATTAGTTGCTTTATTTTTGTTGGGAAATGCCAGAATAAATAAAAGAATTGACAATAAAATTGCTTGTGATATTTTCCACATGCTGAAAATTCTATGTATATTGCAGTGAATAAAAATTATAAAATTATTTGGCCAATTGGAATGAATATATTCTGCCGAAAGCTGGAAAATTCGATTTTGTGATTGCCTTATTAATGTCGCGTGCATATGCCAATAATAGGGCGTTTGCAAGACGATATGGATGTGATTTTTGTGCGGAGAGAATGGATGGTAATGTCTACACTAATAATTTGGTGGAGGGTAAAATCGAAAAATCGAATGTAGATTTTGCAAAGACGATGGCCATAAATTGCATGGATGGCCAAATTCATTGGCCCAAATTGTAAATATGGATAAATTTATTGGCATAACCAAAATTGTATGGATGGTCTATTTTAGTGGCTCAAAATTTTAAGGCTGGCCAAATTCATTGGCCTAATAAATTGTACGGATGACCTAATAAATTGCACAGATGGCTAAATTCATTGATTTATGCCCAAATTTTACGGACCATGGGCTCAATTTTATCTGGCTCTATAATAAAAAATATTGATTTGCTGGCAAAATTAACTTCGATTCAAAAGGCTTTTTTGAATGGGCAGAATTCCATTTTATTAAAGTTTTACCTGAATTCGTGATTCGAATTGCTATTTGGCAAATATCTCAAAAATCTTAATTATATACTCGGTGAATTTTATATCCAAATGATTTGATCAAATATAAATAGTTAAAAAATTATGATCAAATAAATGAAAATAGTAAATTTTGGATTATTTTAATTATTTTTTGTCATAATTTTTCACAATTTTCATCAAACATAGACTATTATTTCTCTAAATAAATTCATAACGATTAAAGCTAGTTATAAATTGATAAACAAATTTGCAAAAATGTTATAATTAATGTTTTTTTTAATTGCCATTTATTAGAAATTCATATAATTAACTAGTGCAAAATTTTACAACCATTCAAATTTTTAATATGATGAATTTTCCGCATTAATGATGCGATTCTTTTAACTATTGTCGGAGCCGCAACAAAAATCTGTATCTGTATAATCAAAGTATAATGTCGCATTCGCATCAATGAAATGAAGATAAGGAAGAAAAAGATTGAAAAAAGTAAGTTTTGATTTTTCTATCTGTCCTTATTTATGTTGCAGCCGATCTCGTTTTTTAGCCGATCTTTTCGGCATGTTCTAGTTATCATACAGACTTGATCTATAGCTCATTCGATTCATCAGGGTCTGTTTTATTTATAAGATTTCAATTTCAGAAAGATTTGACAAGTTTGAACCAAAGTTATGACCAATTGAAATTTCAGGTTTTCAAACCGGTTTAACTAGGATAGGGCTAGGGCTATGGTCAGGCCGGTATGGGTTTTAGGGCTAGGGTAGGGTAGGCTCTTTTGTAAAAATCTTATTTTTGACCACAAAATATTATTTTTGGATCTAATTTGTTTTAATTTGAAAATTTTTTGATCGGAAATCTGAACTACACAAAAAAAAGTACCCAAAAAATCTTCTTCATCAAAAAAATGTTTCACAATTTTTAATAATAATTTCTTTTGATATATCCTTTCCACATTCATCAATTCATTTTTTCAATCGTCTCATTCCATCAATGTCATCAACAATTTTTTGTTGCCCTTTTTCATCAATTTCCACTTTGAATTGGATTCGACCCTTTCCAACTCCATAAAAATGGTTTAAATTTTCCCAATCCTTTTGATCCGGTTCACTTGGCAGTTCTTGCTTTTGATATTTTCTTAATTGTTCATTTTTTGGTTGTAAAAATTCCCAATCATAATGCATTATACTCCGTGGATTATATTCATTCATAGGCAAATATATTAAAATGGGCATAAAATTGACTGCATATTCTACGTCTGGTAAAATTAAATTTTTTTTTAAATTTATTTAAAAAAATTTGAAAAATTTGAATCATTTTTAATTAAATTGAAATAATGTAGTTTAACAAAATTCATATTAATCATAAATAAATAACTAATGGGAACAGGAATAGCACCGGTATTTTGGTTTCTGGAATTCCGATGTTTAAGTTCTATTCCGATTTCATTCCGTACGAAAAGTATAGAGTAAACTAATGTGGGGACCATTGCCGGTTTCAACCATTAATAATTGAACATATTCATTTCCCCTTGCTTAAATTTAGGAAATTCCTTTTGGATTTTAGAATTATTTTATGAAAAATAATCAAAATAAACACCTATTTTGAATATTAGAGGTCGTTTGTGGTAATTTTAATTTGTGAACGATCCGGATGAGTGTTAACTCAAAAAGGAATTAGGTGTTGGGTGAAAATGAATTTACAAAAATTGCCCGGCAACTTCCGAAATATCAGTTAGATTTTTATCTTTTGGAGAAAATGCAGCCAGGGCTCAATATAAATTAGCGAAATAAAGTAATAGAAATAGAAATAAATCTTCTATTTCTATTCCGAAGAGATTTATTCTTTATTCCCAGTCAGGGATGGGTTGGGAATTCCGAATTCCGATTCCGAAAGCCGGAATTCCGGTGTTTGAGTTCCGTTCCGATTCCGATTCCGAAAAGTGGTCGAATTCCGAAAAATTCCGAAAAAAGCAAAGGGGGACCCTTTGCTACTTTTATGCAAAAATTTGGTTTATTTTTCGAAACGAATTCCTTTTTTACCTTCAATTTTCTTCTTTTTCTTACACTTTTTCTGATTTGATAAATTTTATTTAAAAATTAAGCCTAAATCAAAACATTTTTTGACTGAAATCACTGATCAATTTTGTTTTAAATTTAATATCAAAATTAAATTATTAATTTTTAAGAAAAAAAATGAGTGAATTTGGTAAAGATTCTTGGTGGTATTATTTTGATAAAATGGTAAATGGAGAAACAACAAAAGCAAAATGTAAAGTGCCAACATGCAAAAAAAACGATTGATCTGGGCCCAACAAAAGGGACAGCCCCATTGCGAAGTCATTTAAAATTTCATCATAGACCGCTTTATGAACGGAAATATCATTAAATAATTTTTTGAAATATCATTGAAAATATAAATTTTATGAATAAAAATTTCCCTTTTTTTTTATTTCATCGAATTTTTTCTAATTTATAATGGATTAAAAATTTTTTTGAAAAGTTCCGATTCCGGTTCCGAATGCCGGAATTCCGGTGTTTGAGTTCCGTTCCGATTCCGAAAAAAATTTAAATTCCGATTCCGAGGCCAATTCCGATTCCGATTTTTTTGAATTCCGAACCCATCCCTGTTCCCAGTACAAATTAGAAATAAAATCTATTACTCAAATCTATTCCAAAAATCCATTGAATATTTATTCCCAATACAAATTGGAAATGATTTATCCCAGGGTGGCCCATTCCCCCGACCAAAAATATGGCATAAACTCTTAAAGAATATTAAATAAACTAACAATAACAAAATATATTTAAAAGTTTTAAATGAACTTTTAGACGAAACCCACAAAAACATTATTTTACCACTATATGAAAGCATCTTTTGCGCTTTTTGACGATCCACTCCAAGGAATTGCTCCACGTCGGCCCTTTGATGTTCATGTTCCATGCCGGCCACATGCATCAATTCATGATAGAGTATATTTTTGTCCAACCTATTCTTCCCAATTTCCACTGGCTCACCCCGATAGGATGGACCACGTTCTGTGACATGGCCAACGAATGCTGTTGCCTTATCACTATGGTAAAAATTTATTTAATTTTGTAATAATTAAAAGTGCAAAAAAATCATGGCAAATATTTGAATTTTTGAGACCATAAAATGCTACCAATTAAGTCTTATTTTAAAACCAATTCTGTTCTTTTCCTAATCACATTTTGGCCAACTATATGGCCATAAAAATTATTTGTGTCACGGACAGAATATAGCTCATTTTATTTTGCCATTTTTTATTATGGAAAAATTTTGTTTTTTATAAAATATTCCCATCGCCTTAATAATATATATTGTTTATTTCATCGACAACGAAGCAAGTCTTTCCTCCCCTAAATTATTAATTGATTTTCATATATTTGATCATAATTGTTTATTAATTCATAGACATATTTATTCGTCAATTCCTTCACAATTAAAATAATTTAATATTTTACTTGTTGTGTTGCCGCCACCCAAATTGGCTGCAATTACAACATATTGTTAAATTAATCATTTTATTCACTATTTTATATTTTCTCATAATTCAACAATTATTTAACCGAAATTTCATAAAAACTTACTCATTTTTGGCACGATAAATTCGAATATAGTTTTTGTTGTTTGGTGCCTCTTCATATACAACAAATTGGATTACAGAATTTTCGGCAAAATTTGCATATACTTCTTCCAATAATTTTTGATTCTGATTGGCAAATTCCTCTGTGGTAAAGGAAAATTTTTTAGAAAATATTTTTTTACCGACAGGATTTCACTTTTTACCGGCAAAAATAAATTTTTACCGGCAAAATGGTTTTTGACTTATAATAATTACGAAACCCGGTTTTAGACCTTACAAACCTTTTACCAATTTGTAGTTCTCATCGAGACGCCTGGTATATAAAATGCCAAGTTTTGGCCAAAAATTAAAGAGTTTAAAACCATAAACAGGAAAATTGTTTAAACAGTTTAATACTCATTAATTTATGCCATTCTACGACAAATTATATACCATTCAATGCGTCTCGATGAGATATACAAATTGGTCTAAGATTTGTAATGTCAAAACCAGTTTCAGATTTATTATAATTCAAAGAAACATTTTTTTTTTAGTAAAAAAGGCATTTTTGCCAGTAAAAAGAGAAATCTTGCAGGTAAAAAAATTTGGTTACTATTTTTTTTATATAACTCTTAATTTATCTTCAACGTCAACCCTTTCTTTTATAGACTACTAATTAAATCGACTATTACTTGAAGAAATAATTAATTTATATTCCGGTAAACTGACTGAAACTGTCATCATAAACAACAGGAATTTCATACTTTCTGGTGACAAAATTTGCATAATCTGGTCCCATCCAAAATTCCACTTCTAGTCTATCAATAATGCGCTGGTTACCTTCGATTATATATGGCAACCCTTGGATCGCTTTAAATATTATTTAATAATATTATTGAATTTATTTTTTTATGATTACATATAATATTTTAAATTGATTAATCAATCCTACAGAATAATTTCGTTTGGTTGATTTTAGTCGTTTTTTTTTTATTAGAGGAGAATAGAGGATGGGGTAGTAAAATAAAAAGTGAACCCTAATATATGAATAAAGAATATTTCTAAATATTAAAAAGTTGGAAAAAAATTGTTTATAAAACGAGATCGACCAATATATTATATTAAATTAATAAAGATACAACAAAATACAAAACTAATGATTAAATTCGAAAGTGTTTAAATAATTTTTAAAAATTTCTCTAATTTTAAAATATTTTTTCTTACAATAATTTTCAGCTCCATATGCTGCATTCAATTGAGCAAATAATCGACGAAAATAGGGCATATGTTTATCCTTAAATGAATACAAAGACATTATATATAGAGTGGAATATATTCATAATAAAAATTTAATTATTTTAATGTCAATTTTTTCCAAAATATTTGCAAAGTAAATTATAATTTATAGGAGTTAATTTTTTATCTTATTAGACCACCAAATCATATTGATTAGATATAGAAATTTTAATTAAAGCCAATCGATTGATTTAACTTTTAGCCAAGCTTTAATTTTTTTATCAATCTATGACAATTTATATGCCGTTCTAAGCTTTTCGATGAGACTTATTTATTTTGTATATAGTTTAAGGGTAGAAAAGAAAAACTCTGAAGAATTATAATTTTTTGTATTAATTTAAATAGTTTTTTTCTCTATTTTCCGCTTTTATTTTTGCCTAATTAAATGCAATCTTTTATAAAATACCCGTCGATCATATTCAATGCGTAGCCCTTCACCGGTGTTAGCCCCTAAAGCATCTAGCAATATTTTCTGAATGACAACATGGTTGTCTTCCTGCAATTCTTCCGCATTCAAATACACAACATTTTTTTCTTCATTCCTTTGTAGGCCACTTTGTGTCGAACTTCTATTAATTTAATGGAAATTTTCAATTTTATTTCAATTTATAATAAAAACTTACGTTCCATTGTGAATAACAAAATGAAGTCGATTTTTGAATTTTGATGATCCCCTTAAAATATTTTTTAGAAATAATTGGCAATTTTCCCGACATAGTGCCCTTATGCAGCCCAAGAAAGCGGATGGGAGCATTTCTCTCGAAATATCCCAATTCAGTCTTTAACAATGTTAGCCAATCTAATAAATTTAAAATGTTGAATAATAAATTTGTATTTACCGGAATCAATTGCCGGTAAATTCGATTGAACCTCCCAATCAAATGCAACATAGAACCCATTTCTATAGTCGGGCATTGGATTGTCCGTCCAAAGTCGACCGAAAAATTTAAAAAAATCATGTCATTTTTCTAGCTTTTCATAAACCTGTATTAAATTTTGAGCCCAATTTAAGCAACATTGGCCGTAATGAACGATCCAATTCATGTAATTCGGGTGGCTAACATTATATATGAAAATTGTAAAAAAAATTAAAACTAGACCGGTTTCACACTGCAAGGATTTGCCCCAAATTGAGGTAGATCATCGGGCTGATCGCATTCATAGCCTCCACAAATTTGTCGAATTAAATGTTTGCCTAATTCCACTGAATTCATTTCCATTTTACCATATTTATCTAACACGAATGAACTTCCAATTTCTCTAAAATATTACAATGATTAAAATTAAACTAGTCTATTTAGAAGAGGATTTTAGAAAAATTTTATAAGATAAACGAATTTTACATTCAAATTTATGGTGAATTAAGATTTGTAAAAAAATATAAAAATATAAAAGAAAGTGGATTATTATTATTATTATTAATTAAATAGAAAGTTTATAATTTCTAAAAAAGAAAACATATTGGCGAATATCTTCTGAAAAAAAACATATTTTGGGAAGGGAAAATATATTATAGCGTACATTTTCTGGGAAAAAAACACATTTTGGGTAACATTTTATGGAAAAGAAAAATAGAAAATACATTTTTGTCGAAATTTTTTTGGAAAGGGAAAATACATTTTGGCGAATATTTTAAAAAAGATAAAACACATTTTGGCGAATATTTTAAAAAGGGAAAAAACATTTTGGCGAGCCTTTTTAAAGGAAAGAGAAAATATATTTTGACAAATATTTTACATAATAGGAAAATTAATTTTGATTAACATTTCCACTTTCAATAAAACTTATCAATTCTCTATTTTAATCGAATTCTTTTTTTTTTAATTTTTAACTAACATAATAATTTTTACATTTTTTAAAAAAAACTTCGATTTTTCTTTTATTATGAGTTATGACAGAAAAATAAATTCCAATTAAGACATAGAAAAATTATAATATGTTTGCTTTAGCCTCAATTTTTTATACCTATTTTCAACATCGCCTGTTTGTTTGTTACGCATTTTCAGTTGCAATCCAATTCCATGAGTTTTTTCTTTATTCTTAATTCGTTTTATAGCATCAAATTTTACGTTCACATCAATTTCCAAAATTTTCTTCATAATTTCACTTAATTCTATCATATTTTTTGAAATTCCTTTCCAATATTTGCACCAATTTCAATGTCAATTTGATTTGAATATCGATTTATCCACGTTTCTTTTAAATAATTTGTTAATTTTTTAGCCGAAATGTTTTTGATTTTATGCATAAATCCAATTTCCTTTTCTTTTTCTTCAATTGTCCCTTGATTCTGTTTCTCACCATCTTCGCCGGAATTCATATTTTCAGAAATGCCATCAAAATGGTTCCAGTCCTTTCTTTCCATTTCATTCATATTTCTTAAATTTTTTTCGTGCTCTGACCATCCAACACCCAATTTGGCCATATTTTCCATATCTATTTGTGATGGCCAATTTTTTGCACCATATGTATTTTCGCCGGCGCCATTTTTTTAGATGAAACAATGTTGGCATTTTTTACTTTTTCACCATTTCCTCGTACTCGTTGTGTCAATCCCTCATTATTTGTGTCAAATTTCGACATAATATGATCGGCCTTGACACCAATTTGTTGCATCAAATTATTGGGAGAATAATGGCCAGCCTACAAATTTTGTCTTTTTCTAATTTTCTATGCGAATCAGAGCTCACAGATGGATTTTCATTTTTTTTTTTGGGGGGGGGGAGGGTATTTTGGTTAAAAATTGGGAATTTAGTGGGCATTTTTAGCAAAAAAGAGGTATTTTTGGGATTTTTAAAAATGTCAAAAATGCGAAAAATTTTAGCCAAAAATGGCCGCGATGAAAATTTTCACGAAAAATGTCCGGCTAAGAGAAAAATTATGCCAAAAATAGCCCATAAAGGAAAAAATTTAGCTAAAAATTGCCTGGCAAAGAAAAATTTTAACCAAAATTTTCCACGCAGAGAGAAATTTTTAGCAAAAACTATCTAAAAAGAAAAACAATTTTAGAAAGGGGGCATCACAGCTTGGTGGGTAAAAAAAAAGCAAATGCAAATGCAATGTCCCCTCGGGAAGGATATTCTGATAGCCCTCTGATGCGAATGCATGGGGGATCAGGGGTCCGATATGGTATCAGAAATTCAGATTTTTAAGTCAAAATTCATGCATTTTGAAAAATGCTTAAAAATTAATGAATATATTTTTAAATTTTTTGAGTTTTGCTCTGTAATACAAAATTTTAAGAAAAAATAACCCAATAGACAAAATTTGAAGTTAAAAATGGAAATGTCGGATAGAACTTTAACTAAAAAGGGTTACGCTGAAGTTCAAAGTCAAAAATGGCTGCGCACCGAAAAATTAGACCCAAAAATGGTTGCGCAATGAAAAATTAGACACAAAAATGGCCGCACAGTGAAAAATTAGACACAAAAATGGCCGCGCAGCGAAAAAATCAGGTTTTTAAAGCAAAATATGACAATTTTTAAAAAATCAGACAATTCGCCAAAAATCAGGACAAATCTGAGAAATCAGGACAAATCGGACCCCTGTGGGGACATGAGAGAAAAGTATCTGGAAGGAGCAGAGAGTAAGAGAACTCTTTTCCGACTAAAAGAATTGAATTTACGGGCAGAAAAATGGGCTCCCGACAAAAAATTGAATTTGCTGACAAATAATTTATGCCTTTATTTTCTATATACAATCTTTTTTTATAATTAATTAAATTTTTTCTTACTAATTTAAATGAGTTCCATATTTATAATATTTTTAAATAGAATTGGAGACTTTTGGTTTCAATTTGTAAAATCGATGCAATTTAACAAAGTGAATTTTTTGCTTTTTAAAACCAAAAATAAGAGAAAACCGAAAACCGTCATTTTTAAAAACCGAAAACTAGGTTTTAAAACCGAGACATTCTAAAAACCGGAACGGTCGAAATTTATTTTTAACCATTATTCCAGTGGCCAGCATTGTAGTTAAAGCTGCAGATTTTAGCAAATTTCGCTTTTTGGTTTGTTTTATCATCGGCGGTTTATTTATTTGAACAATTGATTGGGGCGATATTTTCGCCACATTTTTCGAGCCTAATTGATTCAAATGATTGTCAGCTTTAGTGTTATTGCTCCAAAATAACGGAATAATAAAAAGAATTGAAAACAATATAGTGTGTGAAATATTTCCCATGGTGAATTCGATCTGTTTAATTAAAAATGTCAAAAAAATGTCAAATACTGTATTTGGTGAATTAAAATGAATATAAAGACGATGAATTCAAATTGACTGATGAGGAGCGGAAATTTGGTGGGTTTATATGCTCGAATGAATAATATGGGCACAAATTTTGTGCGAGGATGGTCATGACCAAATCAATATAGGGCCATAAAGAAGATGGCCATGGCCAAATCAAAACAGGGAAAAAATGGATGGCCATGACCAAATCAATATAGGGCCATAAAGAAGATGGCCATGGCCAAATCAAAACAGGGAAAAAATGGATGGCCATGACCAAATCAATATAGGGCCATAAAGAAGATGGCCATGGCCAAATCAAAACAGGGAAAAAATGGATGGCCATGACCAAATCAATATAGGGCCATAAAGAAGATGGCCATGACCAAATCAAAATAGGGAAAAAATGGATGGCCATGACCAAATCAATATAGGGCCATAAAGAAGATGGCCATGGCCAAATCAAAACAGGGAAAAAATGGATGGCCATGACCAAATCAATATAGGGCCATAAAGAAGATGGCCATGGCCAAATCAATATAGGGCCATAAAGAAGATGGCCATGGCCAAATCAATATAGGGCCATAAAGAAGATGGCCATGGCCAAATCAATATAGGGCCATAAAGAAGATGGCCATGGCCAAATCAAAACAGGGAAAAAATGGATGGCCATGACCAAATCAATATAGGGCCATAAAGAAGATGGCCATGGCCAAATCAAAACAGGGAAAAAATGGATGGCCATGACCAAATCAATATAGGGCCATAAAGAAGATGGTCATGGCCAAATCAAAACAGGGAAAAAATGGATGGCCATGACCAAATCATTATAGGGCCATAAAGAAGATGGCCATGGCCAAATCAAAACAGGGAAAAAATGGATGGCCACGTCCAAATCATTATAGGGCCATAAAGAAGATGGCCATGGCCAAATCAAAACAGGGAAAAAATGGATGGCTATGACCAAATCAATATAGGGCCATAAAGAAGATGGCCATGGCCAAATCACAGGGACTAAAATGGAGTGGCCGTGGGCAAATCAAAACAGGGCCATAAAGAAGATGGCAAAGGCCAAATCAAAACAGGGCAAAAATGGAAGGCCATGAGCAAATAAAAGCTGGGCCTAAAGGGAATGGCTTTCGGAAACGATAGGGATTCAACGGATGGAAAATGGAATTTAATATAGTTTCCACTTTCCACTAAATTAATTGTAATTTCCACTAAAATTGTGGAATAAACTGATGAATTCTTGTGCCAATTTAAGTTGCTTTAAGACGCCGGTTTCCAATAGTTTAAGCCGGTAACAATCTAAATCTTTATTAGATGCCGGTTCTCAATAATTTAGCCGGTACAATCTAAATCCTTTATTAGATGCCGGTTATCAGGGTTTATGCCGGTAACAATCCAAAAAGCTTGTGGCCACAATTCGCTGTCAATCCGCTATCAATCCTTTAGGCAAGATTTTGTGAAACGACAAAAGGGGAGAACAAAATCAAAATGGGATTCGAGGGAAAGAGGGAATTGGATGGGGAAATTGGGATAATAAGTGGGATTAAATCCTAAGAGAACAACTCAAATTTCCCCCCCCCCCCCCCCCAAAAATCCCCAATAAAATAAATTAAAATGAGAAGAAAAAGTTCACTTCACGCCAAAAATATTATAATAATGCGAGCAAAAATAATAAGGATCGCTTGGATTTTTCTTTCTTTGAAGAATGATTAATGTAGAAGCGTAGTTTAGAAGAGAAGAGCATTCCTTTTATAGGCAAAAGCTGGGCGTGATGATGATGATTGTTGTCTTTTTCCCTGTTGTCGGGGTTCCGACAATGGCCATGACAAAATCATAAATAGGGCCAAAAAGAGGTTGGCCATGGCCAAATCAAAAAAGGTCAAAAAGGGATATGGTCGTTCAATGCCAATGGCAAGCATCGAGACAAATTGAAGTTCCATGCCCACGAGGGGAATTTGTATAAGAAAACAAAGGGGATCAGCGCGAATATAATTTTTGCCACTCAAAGGGATAGCAAAACGAATGGCCTGGGAAAATTCGAATAGGATGGCTCCGAATGATTCCAATGCAATCAGTGCATTGAATGGGCCATGAAGGGTGGATCTGTGGGCATAATAATAAAATTATTCTACCATTGGTTAAGCCCTTTCTTTAAGGAATTTTGATTAAAGTGATTAAATTAAACATATAAATAGATAATATATTTTGGATGTAAAATGAAAAATGCCCAGTCTTGATCTATATAACCGATTTTTTGATGCAGTAATTTTTGCAATTTCAATCAAATCTGCTATTTTTTTCTAAACTTGTCGAAATTTGCTATATTTACAGCTATTTATTTTGAAAAATTCGGCTGCATAAATCTCAGTGTGAATTGTGAAATAAAGAAATTTATTAAAAAATGGAATACTTTTCACAAATTTTATTTTTAATTGAATGCATTTGGAATTGTAAAAATGAATTTTTTTCTAACTAGAAAAAAAAACTAAAAGAAATGCTTTTGATTGTAATAAGTTCCCTAATGAATTCCCTGATTACCGTAGAGAGAAGCCATTTGGAATGTTGAAAATGAAATTCTTAGATAATTCTCAAAAAAAGATACTACAAATGTGCCCTTTAATTTAATGCATTTTGTCCCCTAAATACTCCTCGAACCTGAATTTGATTGTAACATAAATCAGAGTGGAATTGAAGAAAATGGCAAATAGGGAAATTATAAATGATGGCGCAAAATTCAGGACCAGGGAAGGCGAAAATCCGGCTCCATGATATTTCGCATAAATCTATGCATATTTGACGATATTTTTAAATATTTTAACTTACCGGATCAATAGAACGGTTTGATGATGCCATTTTTTCAATAATAATGACGATTAAAAAGGAAATGAAACCTCTAAAAATGAGTATTAAGGCAATGCCAAAGCTGATGGAATATATTATTTAATTATAATAGAGTTGCCAGCAAAATGTGCCCATGGTGAAAAATATGTAATTAAATTAATTATTATGACATTTTTATGGCTTGATTTTTATAAAAAGAATTGGTTTACTCATTTTTGATTTTTTAAATTTCAAAAATTGAACAAACGTTTAAAATTGAAAAGTTACTAAATTAAATTATTATTATAGTGTTTATATTTCAATTATTTCATAAAAGGATTGTAGAAAAAGAAGCATATGGCATATGGCTAATTTGTCAAGATAAAAATGTCGTGATTACGTGGCTGGCAAAATTTGTACTTCCGTAATGCAAAAAGTCACATTTTCAACTAAATGTAAAAAAATGTATTTTAAGTTTTATTTCCAACAGGGATATTTTCCTTTGTTTGTCATAATATTTACAACATAATAAAATAATTATAAGCGTCAATTATTTAATTTTTGCAAAAGACAAAAAGCAAAAAATGTTTCCTTTTTCTGAATTTAAAAATGAGTTAACATTTAAAATTGTTTTTTAAACAATGTTATTAATATTTTAATAATAAATTGAGAGATTAATGACAGATGCACAAAATTCAGGAAGACAAAATTTTGTTAACCAAAAAAAAGTCAGAAATATTTAAATCAACAATGGAAAACATATAATAGTCTCCGTCACATTTTTCGAGAAAGCCAATTAAGAAAAAATGTGACGAGCAGAACATAGTCAAATTCGCTTGCGCAAAGTACAAAAATTGTAAAAATGTCATATTTACTGTAATATTTATGCTTTTTTCCAAATTAATATTTTTCAATCAAAATATTTTCCAAAAAACTATGCGAGTAATTGGAGAAGACGGTGATGATGTAGTCGACAATATTATTTTACACTAATTAAATGTCATAATTTGAACACATTATCGTCAAAAAAATGTACCATACTAACGCTCATCAATTTGTTGTTGGCTCAAATTTTCGCCAATTTATAATAACTTATCAAGAATTGAAGCAAGAAATTTTAATATGAAAAATTATAATGTTTATTTTTTAATATTAAAATAAGTTAAATAAAATATAATTTATGAAATTTCTTTTGCAAATTATTTTGAAAGATTTGAATCAATTGATCGTTGAATTAAAATTGTTAATAGCTATTTCGATTATTTTGCATCGAGTAAGCCTATTATTCATTCATGAATCGTAAATTCAAAAAGGAATCTCACAAAACCTTTAAATTATAATTGAAAACACATTTTGTGAAATATTTTCTGGAAAATTCAAACATTTCTAATTCGCCAATTTCAATAATTTATTCTCCAAATTAAATACTATCCTTAATAAAATATTTTAATTAATTTGGTTTAAAATAAGAACAAATAAAGCGTTGTTGTTATAAATTGATTTGGAAATGATTTTATCCGAGATTATGTCATCAAAAAATTATAAAATAATGAGAGAGAGATCAACAAAATTCAGATTTAGGTTTTATCCTTCAACATTATTCTCATACTTCATCAGCACTTTAATGTATTTTGTTCATTCATCCATCAGATTCGATAGAGAACCAAATTGTAATGAGTGCTGTCGATCACCGAAGCATCTTCCAAATTGATTGGCTCCAGGCGATTTTCATGTGGTTGATGATTAAGGATACTCGCTGAATCCACGGCGTATTGGGAAGCCTTGAAAAATAAAAGATTTATTATTATTTAAATCATAAAATGTATTAATTTTAAAAACATTGAAAATAATTTTAAATTAATTTTTTTGAAGAATTATAAAAAAATCTCTATTGCTCTTTTTTTATATTCCAAGTAGTGGTGGCATATTTTTATAACTATAATTCATCATAGATTGAACCGTTTTGGTCCTTTTAAAATTTTCAAGAAATGTTTTCTGGTAGTTTTCGGTGGCATAAAACAAGAATCTGCATCCATTTCTTCATATTTTGTCATTTTTGGTAAGGTAATGGCTGAGTGCTGAATTTTACCAAGAAAATGCAAAATGGGGACCAAGGGCAATTTAAAAATTTTTTAAATATAGACATATTATAGGTCAATAATGGACGCAACGCAGCTCAGCGAGCAGAATCCATTGGTACTATTTTTATAAGGAAATATCAAATATGAAATTATTGGAAGGTTATGACTGAAAGAATTATTTGTCTTGGTAAGATATTTGACTTTTAGCTTGGGTAAAAATACAATATTACCTTATAAAAATGGTACCCAATTCAACTCATTGAGTTGCATTGATTGAGCTATAATTTGGCCTATATTTTCACCAAAGCCCTTTGTCTCCCCTTGCATTTTCTTGGTAAAAGTCGGCATTACTTAGCCAAGATAGTAAGTTATGATAAAATGGATGTCAGATTCGTATTCTACGCCAATGATAACCCCAGAAATTAATTTTACTAAAAATATTTTTAAAAAAATCAAAAAAAAAAATAACACAATTCTAGACCTTTTCCTTTATTTTTATAAATAATGATAAAAAAAATGTTAATCATTAGATTTTGCGATGACCTATTTATTTTTTAGCCATTAATTTACTGTTCAAAAGGCCGGAATATAAGATTTGAGTATTCTAATTTTAATAAATTTTATTTTTATAGGTAAAAATAGAAACCGTTTATAAGCGAAGTGTTTGATTCACAGCAAGTTTGCCCAATTTTGCCACTTTCAATCCCTCCTCAACCTCCATGTTAATGTCTCTATAGCGAACTCTACAGTAGTTGGTCCCAATTTCAACTACATAATTTGCCTCATCACGGGTAGGACGGTCGAAAAACAATTGAAAATCAACTTTCACATTCAGCATTCGTGCGTTTCTCTGATATTAATAATTTGAATTAAAATTGGATACATTCCAAATTCATATAGTAAATTAATTTTAATTAACCTAAGTGCTAAGTCTCCAAAACAAAAAAATTCAATGCAATCAAAATTCTAGTGATGTGTAAATTTGAGGACTAATAGTAAAGCTTCACCTAACACAGTCACAGGTATGGTTAAGTTAGTGTAAACATTTTTCTCCCATAATGTTAAGGCCATGTCCATACTTAAAAACTTGCCGGCAAGCTTAAAAAATTAGCGGCAAGTTCTTGTCGGCATTTCGAAAATATCCATACTTTTTTCCAAAATTTACCTCTTGCCCCGTGCAGTAGACAGTCTTTATTTATTTGCCGGCAAGAAAATATAAGGAACGTTTTAAAGTCAACAAAAGCATGTCACCTATAGCGCAGTTGGTAAGTGCAAGTGTTTATGGAGGTCGCGCTTCGAACTCCAGCTATGGCAAATATTTATTTATGTTAGAGTAAATAAAAATATTGTGTTAAATCAAAAATTGACGGCAAGAAATTTGCCCTTTTTCCAAATATTTTGGCAAGAAAATTGACGGCCAGTTCTGAAGTTGCAGGCAAGTAAGTATGGACAGCAAAAAACAAAGAACTTGCCTTATTAGTCTAACTTTCCCTAGATTTGGTAAGGCAAGTTTTATCGCCGGAAATCCCTAAGGTAAGCCAAAAATTTTTTTTGCTATTTGTCCGGGGCCGGCCTCGGGGCTGGGGCCAAAATTCTGAAAAGCCGGGGCCGGGGCTGGGGCTCAAAATAGCTGACGCGAAGCACTGGTCAGGAAAGCCCAATGGATATTTCCCAAATTAATTTTGGCCATAATGAAAAGAGAATATCCCCATCATCAATTTAGAAAAGAGGACTCATTTTTTATTTTTAAACCTTGGAAATCTTCGGTGCAGTCAAACTCGTTTTAGGGTCGATTTTTTTCTGGTTTGGATCAATTGGCTTCTTGGCCGGACGACGACCACCACGGCCTTTTCTTTGTGTAGGTCCTTTTGAATTACCACTTTTGGTAGAACTAGTAGCTTTCGGAGCTGCATGACTGCGGGCCATTTTCAATTTTATTACGGGTGAATTAAAGAATTTTGTTCAAATCTCTGTATCCAAAAATCGAAAATTCTTAACTAATTAAATAAATGATTAAATTTATTTATAATAAAAACTTGGGTAAATTTTTAGGGCTCTAATTCTAGGCCACCTGCTGAAAAAATTCATCAAAAGCCATAATCGTGTTTTTAATCTAAATAAAATTTGAGGAAACTTTTACGGCAAATCAATTTTATTTATTTCTTCTACTAGTCCTTTTCCGACCAAATTATTGATATTTTATTAAGCTATATGGCTTGAATGCTTTGGCCGAATATATAAAATGAAGGACAAAATTGTTGTTGCCACTGTTTGGAGGTTTTGGGCTTTTTCAACACATTGCCTTTATTTTATTTTATTTCCTTTGTGGAATTATACACAATATATCATCTATTTTTCCACTCTCTCAATAGTATGCCATGGCCAGGGATAGCTTTGGCCACCGATATTCTAGCAAAGAAGCACACTTTTCTATGCAAAAGCCGAGAAAAGGAAAATGGAAAAAGAATTGGTATAAAAAATTCTCAACCGCGCGTCTCGCTAATTCAATCGCTGTTGACATGAATCGATTCCGCTTTTTCCTTCCATATTATCCAAAATGTCGTCAATTTTTAATAATACATTTTTTCCAATTTAATTCAATCCAAAAATATCCATAAATTAAATTTTGGAAAAGGCCTCCCTAAAAAATTTTTTTCTAATTATCTAATGAAATTTTTAAACAATTAAGTTCTTTATTTATGAAGTTCAATTTCCGCCCAAAATGATTGATTAAAAGTCAAAACATAACAGGCCCGAAAATTTGTGACCAATTATGGAAATAAGCAAAATTTTAATTTTGGCTTTTTATGCATCATAAAACATCAATTTTTTTAGTTCCTCTAATTCATTTTTATTCTTCTATTTGAAGCCAACCTTCTAGTAGAAGCCCACCCTCGACTTTGAGGCACTGTACCTTCGACTAAATTTTTATGCCATTTCTTATTAGTGACATTGAGGCTCTATAAAAAACGCTAGGCTATAGTTTGTTCAAAAGTCTACAAATAACAAAGTTAGACCCAAAATTTTGTCCATTTTTGGAGCTACGAAATTTATAAGTCCATGGGTTTCTAATAGAAGAAATACTGTATAACGAATACTAATAGAAGAAATACGATATATTTAATTCATCCCAATCAGAACTATATACAATGATAAAAATTTTCAAAAATTCACTTTTAGCAAATTGAAAATTTCGGTGCAGAAATTTTACTGCATAATGACTTATTTATGGTAGAATTTTGTGAATTATAATTCTATTGATACAGCAGATACACTAATTTCTCTGGCCCATTAAAAATTTATTTGCTTTAAAAATTTTTGATAGGCTAAAAAAATCCCAAATTGGCTCATTCATTTTTCCTCCCTTCATTTTTATTCCACGCGGCATTCACCAAATTTAAAATTTAAACATCTGCTGCATTCCTAAAACTATTCATCCCATTATTTTACTTTTATTCGCCTCCAAGCATATAAGAATCAATCGTACAGAACAAATTCATCATTTTTTCACACAATCCAATTCACATGATTTGTGATTTGTGAAATGAATTAGAAATTTGGTTTGAATAGAATAAAAAATTGAATAAATTGTTTGTTTTTTAGAGCCTATATAAATTTAAAAAATAATAAAACGAATCGAACCATTCTTCAAAAAAATTTTATTTCAATCCAAATTTGTCAAATATTCCGGTAACTAAATGGTCTTCAATTTATTTGGCAATTCAATTCACATTTTCGTCTTGTTGATCGCTTTTTTGGCTATGGCAAATTCACGAGGGCTTTCTGGAGGATTGGAAGATAGAGATGTGGACAGTGACGAGATCAAAGTAAATTTTATTATACTTATTTAATTTTTGAAAAATAATACCGAAATTACCTTTAAGTCAAAAACGCTGCTTACAATTAGGAGAAGACATTTTTGAAATTCTTATTTTATTATTAATATTTGGTTATAAAAAGATGAAAAAAGAATATTCTAAGGATCTAAGGCCTTGTCCATACTTATTGCCTTAACTTTATTTCCGAAAATTTTATTGCCGCAATTTTTATTGCTGGCAAGTTAATTTTCCGACAATAAATCTTGCCTTATTAGCAAAAATCTAGGGAAAGTTAGATTATGGCAATTTCTTAGAATTTTGCTGTCCATACTTTATTGCTGGCAATGTGGTTATTGCTGGCAATTTTTCTGGTCATAATTTTGGAGCAATAAGCTATCACAATATTTTTCATTGCTCTAACATAATTAATCATTTGTCGCCACTGGGATTCGAACTTCGAACCCGTGATATCCATAAAACCTATGTATTTACCAACTGAGCTATAGGTGATTGCTATAATTCAAACATTCCTTATATTTTATTGCCGGCAAGTGGGAATATTTGGAAAAAAATATGAACATTTTCGGAAATATTGCCGGCAATTTATTGCTGGCAATTTTCAAAGAGAAAATTGTCGGCAATATTTTAAGTATGGACAAGGCCTAACAAAAGGTCCTTATGATCAATTTTCTGAGTGAAAAATCTATCCGACGATAAAGGAATAAGTACCGTTAAAAATAGTCACCTGTGACTGTGACTATGATCTTCTTGATGAGATATATCAATAGTATTTAAAATTTATGACTGTAGGGATTTTAGAAACATTTTCAAATCTTTTCGTACTAAGTTAAATACTTTTACATTTATATTCTCACTAAGGAATTGGCAAATAAATCAGTGGACAAAATTAGCGCCGAATCGAATGGAATTTACCGGCTGGTCCTAGTTAAAGTGTTGAGTGCTAAATCGCAGGTTGTGGCTGGAACTCTATATCGTTTGGAAATTATGGTCGGCCAATCGAAATGCACCAAAACGGTTTGCGCATTTTTGGGAATTAGAAAATTGAAGAATTGATATTTTATTGGCCTTATAAGTCAATTGGGTGCCATATAGTACAGTATTGGGCACATTTTATTAGTCTGAAAATTATCTAAAAATTAATTTCAGAAAATCTTGTAGAATCGGTTAATTAAATAAAAAATGTGTTTTTGTTTAATTTGATAGTAAAAAAGGGAAATATTTAATTTGTAGAAAAAAACATTGATATTGCAGAAAATAGCATTGAAAATGCAGAAAAGTTTATACCAGTTTAGTGGTTTGTCCAAAATTCACAAACCATATACCATTGGATAGAGTTCGTCAAGACGCGTCGAATAATATATAATTTGTCATGGTTTAATTGATGGTTTAAGTGGTTTAAAACCTTTAATTTTGAACAAATCATGACAAAATATATACCAAAAGATGCGTCTTGACGGATCTATTGATTGGGTATAGGGTATTGGGGGTCTAGGACAAACCATTAAACCGTTATAAACTTTTAGACATTTTCAATACTCTTTTCTGCAATTTCAATTTTTTCTTGTCTTTTTCTGCAAATTAAATATCATCCATTTAAAAAATAAAACACTTGAGACATGAATTTTTCCCGTTTTAGAATGCAAGCTCAGCATCGGGTAATGAAGAAAATTGCGCATACGAAGGAAGCAATGAAGATGCCCGCAAAGTTTGCTGAATTATTTTGTATTTTATTTAACCAATAAATTTCAGATTTATAAGGTGAAAATTTGGCAAAAGCCATGGGAAAATTTCGAAGAAATTACATATGAAGAAGTGAGCGAAAGCAACGAATGAAAAATAAATAAAAAGAAGAATGATAAAAAAAATATTATCCATTTCAAAAGTAAATTGAATATGAATTTTATTAAAAGATTTTAAATAAATTAATCAAAACAAAATTAATTAATAATATATTTTATTGATGTCGTAATATAAATTGGATGGCATTTAATTTTGCAAAAAAAACATTGAAAATTGCGAAAAAAGTATTGAAAATTATGAAAAGTTTATAACGGTTTAATGGTCTGTCCTAGACCCCCAAACCTTTTACCCAGTTGCAAAGTAATGCATTTGAGAAGAAGGTGGAACGTTGGGGCACATAAGGATGAAAGCATGTTTTCGTTGCAAAGCAAATGCATTTTAGGACAAGGTGGAGAATATAGGCACATAAGGATGAAAGCATGTTTTCGTTGCAAAGCAAATGCATTTTTGGACTAGGTGGAGAATATAGGCACATAAGGATGAAAGCATGTTTTCGTTGCAAAGCAAATGCATTTTAGGACAAGGTGGAGAATATAGGCACATAAGGATAAAAGCATGTTTTCGTTGCAAAGCAAATGCATTTTAGGACAAGGTGGAGAATATAGGCACATAAGGATGAAAGCATGTTTTCGTTGCAAAGCAAATGCATTTTAGGATAAGGTGGAGAATATAGGCACATAAGGGTGAAAGCATGTTTTCGTTGCAAAGCAAATGCATTTTAGGATAAGGTGGAGAATATAGGCACATAAGGATGAAAGCATGTTTTCGTTGCAAAGCAATTGCATTTTTGGACTAGTTGGAGAATATAGGCACATAAGGATCAAAGCATAATTTTGTTGCAGAGCATTGCACTTGAAAATAAGGTGATCTTTCGGGTCACATAAGGATCAAAGTATAATTTCGTTGCAGAGCATTGCACTTGAAAATAAGGTGATCTTTCGGGTCACATAAGGATCAAAGTATAATTTCGTTGCAGAGCATTGCACTTGAAAATAAGGTGATCTTTCGGGTCACATAAGGATCAAAGTATAATTTCGTTGCAGAGCATTGCACTTGAAAATAAGGTGATCTTTCGGGTCACATAAGGATGAAAGCATGTTTTCGTTGCAAAGCATTGCACTTGAAAATAAGGTGATCTTTCGGGTCACATAAGGATGAAAGCATAATTTCGTTGCAGAGCATTGCACTTGAAAATAAGGTGATCTTTCGGGTCACATAAGGATGAAAGCATAATTTCGTTGCAGAGCATTGCACTTGAAAATAAGGTGATCTTTCGGGTCACATAAGGATGAAAGCATAATTTCGTTGCAGAGCATTGCACTTGAAAATAAGGTGATCTTTCGGGTCACATAAGGATCAAAGTATAATTTCGTTGCAGAGCATTGCACTTGAAAATAAGGTGATCTTTCGGGTCACATAAGGATCAAAGTATAATTTCGTTGCAGAGCATTGCACTTGAAAATAAGGTGATCTTTCGGGTCACATAAGGATCAAAGTATAATTTCGTTGCAGAGCATTGCACTTGAAAATAAGATCTTTCGGGTCACATAAGGATGAAAGCATGTTTTCGTTGCAAAGCATTGCACTTGAAAATAAGGTGATCTTTCGGGTCACATAAGGATGAAAGCATGTTTTCGTTGCAAAGCAAATGCATTTTAGAAGAAGGTGGAGAATCAGGGCAGCATCCGATAAAAGCAGAGTTTCGTTCCAGAGCATTGCATTTTATAAGAAGGTGGAGAATCAGGGCAGCATCCGATAAAAGCAGAGTTTCGTTCCCGAGCATTGCATTTGAAGAGAAGGTGGAGAATCAGGGCAGCATCCGATAAAAGCAGAGTTTCGTTCCAGAGCATTGCATTTTAGAAGAAGGTGGAGAATCAGGGCAGCATCCGATAAAAGCAGAGTTTCTGTTGGGTCCGAGGTTCCCAATTGAATAGTCCAAGTTGTTTAAATAATTTATTTATTAACAATTGGAAAATAATAATAATAAATGTGCGAACAATAATGAGGATTTATTGGAGGTCGGTCTAGTTCATAAATTGAGAATGAATATAAGAAGTGAATAGGAAAATGACAAGGAAATCAATGGGAATTTGGGAAAGGATGAATTGTCACTTATGGGATATGGGAGTATCAAAATGCCATCCTTCATTCAAATCATTTCCTAATTCCAATTTGACCATATCCCGAACACCTCCCCCTTTAAGAAGAGTGGCGAATTTTCATTGAAAATGTCCCATTGTGATTGCCTTTTCCATGACTTCATTAGGAGAGCTTAACTCGATCCTGTGGACTTCATTTTTATTGTTGGCTTCATTTTGTTCTGGCTCGGTCAATGCCGGCTCTGACATTTCATTTGAATTTATTTCATCGAAATCATTTTCATTTTTCATTGACGAAATTTGATCAACTTTTTGTGGTTCAATTTTCCGCAATCGGCTCACATGAAACCGACCCTTGAATCCATCCGAAAAACGTCATACAGAAATCCTTTTCGCCGGGAAATTCCTCCATCCAGCCATTCCTGTGTTGGGCGGTGCCAAGCCAAAACTTCTTCACCGAGGGCAAACTTCTGTGCCTTTTTCTTCATTCCATTCCATGGCTCTTCCTCCCTCTTCAGTTGCTGAACATCCCAATTTTGGCGCGGATTTCTCATTATTTTCATTGGTGTTGCCTTGATCGATTGCTCAAAAGCTTTCGATGCACTCATTTCATTGAAATTCATCATTTTGGGCTTCCGCTGATCATTCCAGTCGGAGCACTTCTTCATTTTATTTTGTTGCTGGGGCCTCAAAACCGCAGTCTTCATTATTTGCTTTGGAGGTCCCTTGCCATCCAAGCATTTCGGGTTTTCATTTTTAGCCATCATCATTTCATTGGCATTCCCAAATTTTCTATTTTTGATGTTCAAACCATTAATTTTCATCTTCAAATCGTCCAATAACCCAAATTCTTCCATGCCATTGATTCCCATCAAATTCATTGCTCCATTCTTGGCCACATAATAGTCCGATTTGAATTCTTTTCCTTCAAATTCGAATGTGCCATGGGATTTGCCAATGAACGGAATCAAAGTTCCATCATAGGTTTGACCTTGCTCGCTGCATTTTTGGATCCCGGGGCTTCCCATCAATTTATGTGTGTCCAAATTGACCACAATTGCCTCCGTCCCGCAGTCGAGTTTGAATTTTATGAGTCGGCGATTGACTTTTATTGTCGTACATAAATTAGATTTGGTTGAAGCTTTTCCATTCATTTTCATAATTGCGCCAATTCGCACGTGACCAACATTTTTGCCATTGACTTTATCATGGCTGCGCTTCCATTTCTGCACATCATCACATTTTGGCCGGAGGTGTCCAACCTCGCCACATTGGAAACATTTTGATGTTTTGTGCCTGCAGTTAGCTTGGCTATGGTTCTTTCCACCACAGCGCCAACACTGCTTCATTTGCGCTTGTTCATCATTATCATCATGGTCTGTTTCTGTGCTTGGCTTTCTGCTTCTCCCATCTTTATTCTTTTGACCTCATCCTCTTTTGTTCTTGATAATATTCACATTTTTATAGGGCTGATCTTCCACCATTTTTGATTCAGTAATGGTCGCCAAAAATGCTGAACATTCTTCGACAATTCCATCATATGTTATGACATCATCTGTTGTCAATCTTGCCAAAATTTTCTGTCGAAGTATTGCATCCTTTGGTGCTTTCAAAGCGAGCAATAACATTAGAACTTTGAATTGTTCTTCATTCATATTTGCGAATTCAAAATCTTTGAGCAATCTTTTGTGCCGGTTCACAAAATCTTTGAAATTTTCATGCTCTTCTTTTTCTGCTCTCAGGCACTCAAATCGGTCGATAAACACCGATTGTTGTTTGGCAAAAAATTTTTGCAATTTTTCAATGGTATCTTTGAAAGAAAAATCGGTAACCTTGGCCGGAAGAATAAATTTCGAATATTGGCTGAAGGCCGACTCCGAGAGTTTGTTCATTAGAGCCTTCACTTTCAAATCATCCGCCAAATTTGGTGCTGCGCAGTCCAATGAAAATTCAAATCTTTCGATCCATTCATTAATTCGCGATCGATTATCATCGGCATGTTCAAATGGAATAATATCCGGCAATGGTGGAACTATTGCTGCTTGAATTTGTGGCACTGGATTAATGGCTGCTTGATTTTGAATAAGCTGGGCCATCATCGCCATCAATTGCTGCATGTCCACTTGCTGTGCTGCCATTTTTGATGATAATTATTTTATTGAAGAAGCAAATCCTTAAGATTTGTGTTGATTTGACGAAATTTGTTCCCGGTTTGCACACAGCAAACTCGATCAATAGCACACAGTTATTGATAGGTTAATCCCGAGGAAGAAGTTTGAATTTTATTCGTTTCGATCTGACTGCTTTATTCGCTTTTATTAAAGCTTTTGAATTGCCCAATTGGCTTTGAAGAAATAAAATTTTATTGACGATTTTCTCCGCGTTGAATTGTTTTCCAAGTACGCCAATTGTTGGGTCCAGGTTCCCAATTGAATAGTCCAAGTTGTTTAAATAATTTATTTATTAACAATTGGAAAATAATAATAATAAATGTGCGAACAATAATGAGGATTTATTGGAGGTCTGGTCTAGTTCATAAATTGAGAATGAATATAAGAAGTGAATAGGAAAATGACAAGGAAATCAATGGGAATTTGGGAAAGGATGAATTGTCACTTATGGGATATGGGAGTATCAAAATGCCATCCTTCATTCAAATCATTTCCTAATTCCAATTTGACCATATCTCGAACAGTTTCGTTCCAGAGCATTGCATTTTAGAAGAAGGTGGAGAATCAGGGCAGCATCCGATAAAAGCAGAGTTTCGTTCCCGAGCATTGCATTTGAAGAGAAGGTGGAGAATCAGATTAGCAGTTTCGTACCAGAGCATTGCATTTTAGAAGAAGGTGGAGAATCAGGGCAGCATCCGATAAAAGCAGAGTTTCGTTCCCGAGCATTGCATTTGAAGAGAAGGTGGAGAATCAGGGCAGCATCCGATAAAAGCAGAGTTTCGTTCCCGAGCATTGCATTTGAAGAGAAGGTGGAGAATCAGGGCAGCATCCGATAAAAGCAGAGTTTCGTTCCCGAGCATTGCATTTGAAGAGAAGGTGGAGAATCAGGGCAGCATCCGATAAAAGCAGAGTTTCGTTCCCGAGCATTGCATTTGAAGAGAAGGTGGAGAATCAGGGCAGCATCCGATAAAAGCAGAGTTTCGTTCCCGAGCATTGCATTTGAAGAGAAGGTGGAGAATCAGGGCAGCATCCGATAAAAGCAGAGTTTCGTTCCCGAGCATTGCATTTTAAAAGAAGTTGGAGAATCAGGGCAGCATCCGATTAAAGCAGAGTTTCGTTCCCGAGCATTGCATTTGAAGAGAAGGTGGAGAATCAGGGCAGCATCCGATAAAAGCAGAGTTTCGTTCCCGAGCATTGCATTTGAAGAGAAGGTGGAGAATCAGGGCAGCATCCGATAAAAGCAGAGTTTCGTTCCCGAGCATTGCATTTGAAGAGAAGGTGGAGAATCAGGGCAGCATCCGATAAAAGCAGAGTTTCGTTCCCGAGCATTGCATTTGAAGAGAAGGTGGAGAATCAGATTAGCAGTTTCGTACCAGAGCATTGCATTTTAGAAGAAGGTGGAGAATCAGGGCAGCATCCGATAAAAGCAGAGTTTCGTTCCCGAGCATTGCATTTGAAGAGAAGGTGGAGAATCAGATTAGCAGTTTCGTACCAGAGCATTGCATTTTAGAAGAAGGTGGAGAATCAGGGCAGCATCCGATAAAAGCAGAGTTTCGTTCCCGAGCATTGCATTTGAAGAGAAGGTGGAGAATCAGGGCAGCATCCGATAAAAGCAGAGTTTCGTTCCCGAGCATTGCATTTGAAGAGAAGGTGGAGAATCAGGGCAGCATCCGATAAAAGCAGAGTTTCGTTCCCGAGCATTGCATTTGAAGAGAAGGTGGAGAATCAGGGCAGCATCCGATAAAAGCAGAGTTTCGTTCCCGAGCATTGCATTTGAAGAGAAGGTGGAGAATCAGGGCAGCATCCGATAAAAGCAGAGTTTCGTTCCCGAGCATTGCATTTGAAGAGAAGGTGGAGAATCAGGGCAGCATCCGATAAAAGCAGAGTTTCGTTCCCGAGCATTGCATTTGAAGAGAAGGTGGAGAATCAGGGCAGCATCCGATAAAAGCAGAGTTTCGTTCCCGAGCATTGCATTTTAAAAGAAGTTGGAGAATCAGGGCAGCATCCGATTAAAGCAGAGTTTCGTTCCCGAGCATTGCATTTTAAAAGAAGTTGGAGAATCAGGGCAGCATTCGATAAAAGCAGAGTTTCGTTCCAGAGCATTGCATTTTAGAAGAAGGTGGAGAATCAGGGCAGCTTCTTGAATTTATGCTTCCTTATTGTTCTAAAAAAGATGCTTCAGCAATTTTTTAACTAGACTATTCTTTTTACCATAACTCATTAAGACGATAACTATGAAAATTTGTCATTTGATAGCCTTAAATGTCCTCTAAAAATTCATTGTAATTTTTGAAAAATTAGCAATTTATAACAAAAAGCCTTTTCGCAAAATTTATCAAATTGTTTCAGTCTTTTAGAGTTAATTATAAGTTACTCCGTGATAAGTCAATTAGGATACAAGATGAAATCTACCTTAAGAAATTCATTTATTCAATTAAAAATAAAATAGCAAATGTAATATAAATAAATATCCAATATGCTAAAATTTTAAAAATAATTATTTTCGAGTATTTCACCCAAGGAAAGATCATTCGGATGAAAGTTTATTTCATATCACAAATACCTGTCTTTAATTTTAAGCATCACCTCTGTGTTAAAGTGTTAAAATGTTAAAATACATCAAAGAATACGACATTTTGCTAGAATAAGAAAATAATAATAGAATAGAACAAGAAAAGAAACAAATATATATCGCTTATAATTATAAGATAAGAAAAATATTCTACAAGCGAACTGGTATGTTTGAAGATGCCTTGAAATTTTATTTAACAATAAAATTGAATTTATGAACTAAAGAAGGATTTTTGTTGAATTAGTGGATGTTAAAATTATTCTTAAAATCCCTTCTCTTCCAATAATTTTAAAATTAATACTAATTTATTTGATGAAAAATGTTGAAAAGATTATTTATAACAGTTCATAAATTTATCCTAGAAATTGTCCCATCCATAGATTTCGTAAAGTGCATTGTTTGATAATAATTTATCCCCATTTTATTTTGATTTAACATATTTCTTTTCCATAGAATTTGATTGTGGGCTGTCTTTAGTGAATTAAGAATTGGATGGAAACCCTAACTTATGTCCGAGGCAACTTAATGTCATTTATTTTAACTCACCAAGTACTGAATCCATTTTGATTATTTTATATTTAAATTAAAAGCAGTCCCTTGGCTATCTTAAATTATTAATTTTATTTAGATATGGTTTCAACATTTTTTGAACTAGGTCCAAAAATCATTTAAATGTCCTTTACGGGGGATTAACGAAATTTTCATTAATTTTTTTTAGCATTTATTGCATAAATCGAATCAAATTGAATGAAATTAATATAAATAGATAGCCAACAGTCTTCTATTTAATTTGATATAGATATCATCTAAATTGTAATAATCTTTGATGAATTTTAGCCTTAATTATTTGTTTGAGTAGACATTAAATTAGGGCACAAAATTTGTCTATAACAATTTTACTTTCGATCAATATTGGATATCTCGAAATAGGCCATTTCTGGAAAATGTTTACAAACCGAATTTTCTTTTTCCGGAAAAGTTCTCAAAATATATTTTACTATTTTGGAAAAAATTCACTAAAATTTGTTTCGTTTGTAAGTAACACTGGAAATGTTCGACAATTAAAAATAAGTTAAAAAATTATTTCACGAAATAATCATGCATTTTTTATATTTTATGAAATTTCTCTATGAATTTGCAATTCAGGAATCATCTTAGGTCCTATAAAATAATTGAATTAGAACAGCAAATTTTAATTAAAAGATAAATTATTTTAATTTATTGCCAAAAAAGTATAAATATCATGGATTGTATATCTTTCAATGTTCTTTTTGGATATAACTCCATCAATTCAGGACCAATTTAAATAAAATTAAAATTATTAAATAGTCAAGAGTCTGCTTTTTAATTTGATAATAAGATCATCAAAATTGTTTCACTTTTTTGATGAGTTATTATAAAAGGCATCAAATTGGGCAATAGCCATATTTTACTTTATTCAAGAGGACAATGTCTCCGATTTTTTTAATTTGATTTTTTGTTTAACTCGGCATTAAATTGGATCATTTGATTCAAACTATTAAATTCGATCAATGTTGATTTATATATTCATGAACTAGGCCATTTCAGGAGCCATAATAAAATTAATATTTTACTTACTAACTGGGAAATAGTTAAAAAGAAATTGAAACTTTTTTTAAAATGCATTTTAATGCCTTAAAAATGTACGAAAAGAAAAGAGGAATTGATCCGATTTAATTGGTAGCAGCCTAATTTGGCTTTGGGCTAGCTTGTAATTCTTTAAAATGACTATCATGATGGACTCAACAAATTTAATTTTGCATCAAATTAAAAAGCTACATGTTGGCTATTAATAATATTAATATTAATTCAATTGCTTGAGAATTAATTGAGTCTTGAGTTTTCATATTAAAAGCTTAAAACCTTTAAAATGTCGTTTACAATGGATTGGAAAATTTTATCTAGTTTTTTTGGGCATAACCCTTTCATTTCTGAACCAATTTAAATAAATTTAATACTATTAAATAGCCGAGAGTCTGCCCTTTATTTCCATCCTAAAATCATTGAAAATAATTTAACATTGGATGAATTATAATAGAAGGCGCCAAGTTGGCCTAGAGTTAAATTGGATTTTATTCCTGAGAACAATGGTTCTGATAATTTTATCTTGATATTTTGTTATTGACATTTAATTAGGTCACAAAATTTTTAATTTAACTATTGCATTCGACCAATGTTGGAAATGAATAATCGAACTAAGCTCTTTCTCGAGCCATAATATTTTAAATATTTTATTAAATGTGATAATAATTAAAATACAATTAAAATTTTATAAATTCTTTTATAAATATTGAAAAAAAAAGAAAATAAAATAAAATTAATTCGATTTAATTGGGCTCAATAAGCCCAATTTGGCGACAGGCTTATTGTATTCGTCGTTTAAAAATACAATTATTAGCTGAACCAAATTTTATAATTTTATGTCAAATAAAAGAGTTACATGTTAGCTATTAATTATGTGAATATTAATTAAATTATTTGAGAATTAATTGAATTTCAGTTATGACTTAAAAGCTTAAACTCATTTAAGATATCAATACCATGTATTTAGCAAAATTTTCAATGTATTTTTGGTCATAACTTCATTATATCTGTACCAATTTAAACAAAATTTATATTAGTAAATAACCTAGAATCTGCTCTTTATTATGATATAAAAACATCAAAATTGATTGAATTGCTGATGAGTTTTTCTAAACGGCGTCAAATTAGCTTTGCGCAAAGTTGTGCTCTATCAACAAGGGAAGATCGATATATTTTTCATAATATCAAATTGGTCAAACCTCAAATAAAAAAAAAGATGGATTTATTTAAAATAATTTAAAATTATTTTTGGTTATTTCTGAAGCAAAACATTCACATAAAATATACAAAATTTATACTGGAAATAGAAATACAACAATATATGTGGACACATATACAAGATATGATATTAGGGGAAGAACAATAGTGGATGGAAAGGAATGGAGATAAATTACAAAAATACATACATATATAGAAATATGGAAAAATTACAACAATAGATTGGGGAAAAGGGGACAAGGAGAGATCGATCCTATGGTTGCTTCATCTTCTTTTCATTGGCATCAAAAGTTGTAGCGCACCCAGATATTCTTCTTCTTGACGATTACATCTCGCTTCTTGAACCAATCAATGTTGAACTCCTTGGTGGCTCCATCCGGTGTCGTTGTCCAGTCAATGTCCAATCGGTCGCTCCTGGTGTCGATGGTCTCGTAGTTGAATGCATCCAGCGTGATGACAATGTTGATGGATTCCTTCGGGTCAAGCACTCCATGGCCGGGACGATACGAATGCGTTCATTGAAGGTTGTCTTGAAACGGTAGGCCAGCCGTTGATCTGAGGAGTTGATGATCTGTGGGAAAAAATTGAAGAATCAGCCTTTGAAAATGGTATATAATTCATTTATCTTCATGCCGTAATCGCGTTGAGCATTGCATTTGAAAAGAAGTTGGAGTTGCGGGTCACATAAGGATCAAAGCATAATTTCGTTGCAAAGCATTGTATTTGAAAAGAAGTTGGAGTTGCGGGTCACATAAGGATCAAAGTATAATTTCGTTGCAAAGCATTGCATTTGAAAAGAAGGTGGAGTTGCGGGTCACATAAGGATCAAAGCATAATTTCGTTGCAAAGCATTGTATTTGAAAAGAAGTTGGAGTTGCGGGTCACATAAGGATCAAAGTATAATTTCGTTGCAAAGCATTGCATTTGAAAAGAAGGTGGAGTTGCGGGTCACATAAGGATCAAAGCATAATTTCGTTGCAAAGTATTGCATTTGAAAAGAAGTTGGAGTTGCGGGTCACATAAGGATCAAAGCATAATTTCGTTGCAAAGCATTGCATTTGAAAAGAAGTTGGAGTTGCTGGTCACATAAGGATCAAAGCATAATTTCGTTGCAAAGCATTGCATTTGAAAAGAAGTTGGAGTTGCGGGTCACATAAGGATCAAAGCATAATTTCATTGCAAAGCATTACATTTTAGAAGAAGGTGGAATTGTGGGATAATTTCGTTGCAAAGCATTACATTTTAGAAGAACTTGTGGGGTACATAAGGATGCATAATTTCGTTGCAAAGCATTACATTTTAGAAGAAAGTGGAATTGTGGGGTACATATGGAATAAAGCATAATTTCGTTGCAAAACATTACATTTTAGAAGAAGGTGGAATTGTGGGGTACATAAGGATAAAAGCATAATTTCGTTGCAAAGCATTACATTTTAGAAGAAGGTGGAATTGTGGGGTACATAAGGATAAAAGCATAATTTCATTGCAAAGCATTACATTTTAGAAGAGGGTGGAATTGTGGGGTACATAAGGATAAAAGCATAATTTCGTTGCATAGCATTGCAATTGAGAATAAGTTGGATTATCTGGGTACATAAAAGCATAATTTCATTGCAAAGCATTGCTATTGAGAATAAGATCATAATGATAAAAGCATATTTTCGTTGTAAAGCATTGCAATTGAGAATAAGGTGGAGTGTTGAGGCACATAAGAATAAAAGCATAATTTCATTGTAAAATATTGCATTTCAGAGGAAGTTGGAATGTTGGGGTACATAAAGAAGGAAACATAATTTCGTTGCATTCTTTCTGTAGAATTTCGGCAATTTTGCCCTATAAAAGGAGGGTGTTTTGGTAGTTTCCTAAGTAGCAACATCAGTTCAACCAACAAACGATAAGCAAATCTATCTCTTCAAGAAGCAAACAACCAATCTCGAATCAACTTGGCAAAAATTCCGAAAGGCAACAGGCACTATATTCAACGCAAAGAAGACAGAATTGCCCAGAAATTCAATGGCTGACGTTCGAAAAATTATTCTTAGTGAGTCATAACTTTTATAATTATTAAATTCCCTTTAAATTTCAAGGTACTGGCTCTTCTTTCTCGTCTTCGCTCATCTCCGGCACTGGCAATTCAACTTCCATGTCACCTGGCGATCTTCAAACAAAACCGAACAAGCGGATTTTCTTCAACGCTCCTTTCGACTAGCAACACAATTATGGCATGAAGGTAAATGATTTATATTACATTTTGAAAAGCTGATTCTTCCATTTTTTCATCATCAACTCCTCGGATCAACGGCTGGTCTTTCGTTTCAAATCAATTTTCAATGACCGGGTCCGCATCATTCAGCCAATGGATTGCTTGAATCGAAGGAATCCATCAAGTCACATCTCATTGGATGTCTTCAACCGAAATGCCGTGGACATAAGAAATGATCGACTGGATATCGACTTGACCAAACCATCAGACGGAGCAATAAAGGAATTCGATGTTCAATGGTACAAAAATGGAGAATGAATTGTGAAGAAAAATAATTTTTTAATCTTTGATGTCATGCCATGAAGGACAAAGATGAAACCGTTAAAGAATCAATTTTTTATTGCCTCTTTTTCCAACTATGTAATATTGTAATTAATTTCACCATCTATTTTTGTAATTTTTCCCATTTCTTCACCAATATTATTATAATATATTATTGTAAATTATTGTAAAGTATTGCATTTGAGAGGAAGGTGGAATGTTGAGGCGCAAAAGGAATAAAGCATAATTTCGGTGCAAAGTATTGCATTTGACAGGAAGATGGAATGTTGAGGCACATAAGGAATAAAGCATAATTTCGTTGCAAAGTATTGCATTTGACAGGAAGGTGGAATGTTGGGGTACATAAGGAAGGAAGCATAAATTCGTTGCAAAGTATTGCATTTGAGAGGAAGGTGGAATGTTGAGGTACATAAGGAAGGAAGCATAAATTCGTTGCAAAGTATTGCATTTGACAGGAAGGTGGAATGTTGGGGTACATAAGGAAGGAAGCATAAATTCGTTGCAAAGTATTGCATTTGAGAGGAAGGTGGAATGTTGAGGTACATAAGGAAGGAAGCATAAATTCGTTGCAAAGTATTGCATTTGAGAGGAAGGTGGAATGTTGGGGTACATAAGGAAGGAAGCATAAATTTGTTGCAAAGTATTGCATTTGAGAGGAAGGTGGAATGTTGGGGTACATAAGGAAGGAAGCATAAATTCGTTGCAAAGTATTCATTTAGAGGAAGGTGGAATGTTGGGGTACATAAGGAAGGAAGCATAAATTCGTTGCTTAGTATTGCATTTGAGAAGAAGCTGGAATGTTTTACTTGATTTTAGATTTATTAAATCCAAATTTAATTGTCTGATGACGGATTGATCATCAAATTGTTTTTTGAGGATCTCAATTGCCGTATCATAATTGTCATCATCTATTGTTCTGATGCCTATTAAAAGCAATTTTGCTTGGTCTTTAACAAGACCTTTAAGCTCAATTAATTTCTCAATTTTTGAAATTGATGCATTGTCGTGAATGGCAACTTTATAAAATGGCCATGTTTTGCATCCAGAAAATAACTGGAGTTTAATTGGCTTTAGGGATAATCCCTCTCTAGCCAGAGCTGCCATATTCTCTATGGCTGCTCTTAGAGCATTTGTTTGCTTAATGGCGGCATCTCTGGCTACTTCTAATTGCTGCTATTTTATGAGAAGCACACAATAGGAGGAGATAAACAGAGCCATCTCTGATCTTCTAATAGAAATAGTACGAATTTTAGATTTTACCATTGTAAAAAAAGACACATTAGAAAATATTCTGAGAATTAATTCCATTTTTAAGAATATTTTATCATAATCTGAAAATGACTAGAAAATAAATGGTGCAAATCTTACTATTCTAAAAATATTATGAGAAATTAATGCATTTTAGAAATTATTTTTTTAAATTTTCAAAATCCATTCTGAAAATGAGTAAAAAATATTTATGGAAATGTTATTATTCTGTAAATATTTTGAGAATTCATCTATTTTAAAAGCATTTTTGCTTAGATTTTATGATTCTGAAATGAGTGTGAAAATAAATTATAAGAATAGCCAAATTCCTAACATTATTCCAACAATTCGAATCATTTTGAGAATATTTTAGAAATGAAATGGATCTATTCTTAGCCTATTTAAAATAAGACATTTCCAAATATTCTAAAAATTTATAAAATTTTGATCACATATTTTTATTTTATTTTCAGAATTATTTTCAATATTCGTCTAAAAATAGATTTCAAAGTTGAACATTTTATAATGCTTTTCAGAATTCTTCTATTATGTATTTTTTTGCGACCCTGTGTAGAAAATTATGCGGAAATTTCCCACTTTGCAATTCACACTTCCCCCAGTGAATTGCCTTACAATCACCCTAGTGAATTCCGCAACAATATTCACTTTAGTGATTGCGATGAATATGCAAAATGAACAAGTGGGGATAAAATAGATATAATGGGATTTCTCTCCCTTTCCAATGGATCTTTCCTCCTTTCAATCCTCCAATCCAAATCCCTTTTATTCAATTCTTCCTAATTATTCCCCAAATCCAATCCAATCCACTTTTCCAAACTCACAATTCTCCAAGGCCTCCTGGCCAATTTCTCAACACCAAAAAGATGGAAATTCAATGGGATGAAAAATATAGGCAAAGGACGATTTTCTTGGTTTATTCCTTCAACGGACGAAAATGGTGAAAAATGAATGAACTGATGAAGACTGAGGAAAAATGGCTTTTCCTCGTGTTTAAATAATCAAAATGAATCATTCTTTCAAATTCTTTCCACATTCTTCTTTCTCCCCGCCTCAAATTCCTCTCGAATACTTCTCGTCTTCGACACTCCCCGCGCAAAAAGATGCAAATTGTGCCGGAAGAGTTGTCAGGTATTGGCATCCAGTTGGCGAAGTGTGGAGTCAGTGGTTGGCATTCTGCGTGGGCCAACATTTCCAAATTGAATGTTCCATTTGTGCCATCGAATTGCTGGCTTTGTTTGGTTGGATGGCCGCCACCAAAAGCTGCTCCATTGCTTGTCGTCGCCGGACAATTTGAGCATGATGGGCCAGCATTCACAAATTTCATTGACCAATTGTTGACAATTTTCGTGGCCATTCGGCAAAGCATTTGAACATCGAATTGATTCAATTTGCCTTTGGCACACTGTGATAAATGGGCTGTGCTGCTTGACCATTTCTCCCATTTGTTTCCGCCACATGCTGCGGATGATTGGCATTGCTTGCCCATTGATTTGCTTGCCATTGTTGTTAACAACGTTGTTGGCACTTCATTTGCGCTGCTTCCAATTTCTGTTCGTACTGGGCGGTAGTTTGTCGTTGTATTTTGGTGCCACATTGTTGTTGCCTCCAGCCAAACTGATGAGCCATTTCCATGGGCATATCCACAAAAGGATCATTCCTTTGATCCACAAAATCATCGGCTTCAGCCGAGCCTCCCCCCAGAAATCCCACAAATAAAAATCCAATAACCGCCCAAAATCCAATAAACAAAATATTCAAATTAATAAATCCTTTTATCCAATTATTCCAATTAATTAACCAATTTATTTTTCTAATATTTCCATTTCCATTTATCTCTTCCATATCCACAAAACTATTCTCATTTTTTGCCAAATCCATTATCAAAGGTTTATTGCAAGGAAGAAGCTTCTCTTCCGAGATTTCCATAATTCAATGGCTAATGCTGAATTTTTCCAAAAATTCCAAATATTTATAATCTTTTTATCATTTCCTTTTTCGAATACCGTATTCCATCCAAACTTCGATTTCATCCCTTTTAACAGAATTCTTTCTTCGGCACCAGCGATTTTACACACAAAATAAATGAATAAATTAGCTTTCATCTCCAATGGAAAGCCAAAGTTTCCAATTTGGCCACAATATTTTTTCCCAATTAGACCACTTAATAAATTTCCCATATCGAAATTAAACCATTCCTTATCAAACCAATCTTTTGCCGCATTTTTCAATCCAATTTGTCCTTTCACAAACCATTTCCTCATTATGTCTAAACACCGCGACTTACTGTTCCATGCGCAATTCATTTTATCTAAAATTTCATTTTTCATGTATAATTCCCCTGCCTTCTTATAGCCCCAAATTGGTTTATTCGAATCATAACATTTATCAAATTCGACTGCTTCGAATGATTCGGCAGAATTATTAAAAATTAATTTCTTTCCTATATCCAAATATCCTCCATTATCCCATTTCCTTTTCAATTCATTTGCAAAATTAGGCCAATTGCCTACCAGGCTATTCCCAGCCTGTCCCATCAAAGATTTAAAATCGGTCTCTTGCTGGACCATTTCCCCGCCAAAGGCGCTTAAATTATCCACATTTCCCTTTATTTTATTTTCCATTATTTCAATTATTTTCAAAGAATCAAACGCGCCATTTCCGAGATGCGCATTGGCATTCAATTGCCCGCTGGCCACGTAATCCGCCAGCCTCGTCAAATGGCCATCCATAGGCCTTTCTTTCCCCGGGGCTCCCCTAATGACCAAAATCCCTCTTTGACCACCTTGGCCCCTTTTCCCATCCAACAAATCAAATTCGCGACTTATCATTTGCGCCTTGGCATTCTTTTGCCCGCTGGCCTCGTAATTCGCAAGCCTCGTATATTTACGGCCTTCCATTGGCCTTCCATTCCCGACCTGCCATCGGTCTTGGGCCGATAACCAAGGAGCTTTCTCCTTGGGAGTCTCCATCTTCATCTTCACCTCACCCATTTCCGATTGATCCACATTCCTATCAATCAAACATTTTGGCCCCTTCTTGCCCTTTCCTGTCCTTTCCTGGAATGTAAAATATGATTCAATTCTCGCCTTCATAGGCGAGCCTCCCCCCTTGATTCCTAACTTCTTCAAATTCCTTGGGGGTTGTTTCCAAATCTGCCCATATGCATATGTACTGTATCCTCCTCGGACTAAACTGTCCACAAAATTGACCCACCGCCTGTGGGTATATGTATTTTCGTACAAGAGCATTTCGGCATCTATTGCCATTTCATTGGCATCGTCCAGCCAATTCATTCCCTCATATGAAAAATCCAAATTAATCTGCTCCTCGCCAGCATATTTATCTTCCTCATTTTTTCCAATATCGCCCTGCCATTGGCGACTCATTTTCTCTAATTTGCTAATAATCGTTCTTAATCCCACCAATAATTTCATAAGATCCCCCACTTGTTCAAAAGTCCGATCCTCCGCATCTAGGATCATTCTCATTTGCCCCATGTACCCCTTTATCTCAAATACTGGGTACTCCAAAAAACATTCAATCCCCAATCCGCTAAAAGCCGGTCGTGGCACCATGTAGAAAATTATGCGGAAATTTCCCACTTTGCAATTCACACTTCCCCCAGTGAATTGCCTTACAATCACCCTAGTGAATTCCGCAACAATATTCACTTTAGTGATTGCGATGAATATGCAAAATGAACAAGTGGGGATAAAATAGATATAATGGGATTTCTCTCCCTTTCCAATGGATCTTTCCTCCTTTCAATCCTCCAATCCAAATCCCTTTTATTCAATTCTTCCTAATTATTCCCCAAATCCAATCCAATCCACTTTTCCAAACTCACAATTCTCCAAGGCCTCCTGGCCAATTTCTCAACACCAAAAAGATGGAAATTCAATGGGATGAAAAATATAGGCAAAGGACGATTTTCTTGGTTTATTCCTTCAACGGACGAAAATGGTGAAAAATGAATGAACTGATGAAGACTGAGGAAAAATGGCTTTTCCTCGTGTTTAAATAATCAAAATGAATCATTCTTTCAAATTCTTTCCACATTCTTCTTTCTCCCCGCCTCAAATTCCTCTCGAATACTTCTCGTCTTCGACACCCTGGTTAAATCGATACCCTAAATTCTGCTCTAAGTCTATTCATATATTTTTTCTGACTGTTCTTGATCTTGACCATTCTGATATTTATTCTGACTGTACTTTCTGATTTAATTTCTGACGGTTTTGATATTTATTCAAAATGTAGACAAATTATCTAATTTGTTAAATATCTTAACGGAACTAATGTAATAAATGGCTACTAATATGGCCAAAGGGTTAGTTTTTTTATGGAGAGTTTGTAGTACAGGTACAGTTAGTCTACAGTTTTTTTTATTGAAATATTTTCAGCTTTTGCAATTATATCAAATTGTTTTTTTTTTTGAAAAAAATGAATATTATTAATAAAATTGTGAATTTAGTTTTTTTCCGTAACAGTTTCGAATTTTATTATTTTAATACATTCGAATAATTTTTTAAGAAAAATTTTCTAAATTTTAATTTTATTCAAAATTTATATAGCAATTAATACATGAAAATGTTAATTTTTCCTGTCTTTTTTGTTCTTTTGATAGTTTATTTTTGAATAATTTATCAAATTTTCAATCCCAATTAATTAATTCACTTAAAATTACAGCTTCCGAAATAATTTATATCCTCACTTCCTCTAAATTTTCTTCAATGACTTCCTCTGCAAATGCCTAAATAATGAACCTAATCAATATTATTCAAATTAAATATTTCCACAAAAATATATAATTTTTAATTTATTTTACACAATAGCAATTAGATGCTTTCAATTTAAAAATTTTTTTATAAAATTTCACTGCTCTTTGCATACAGTACCTATAGAGGATTTGCCCTGAAGTAGTGCCAACTGTCTTCTAATATTTTTCATTGATCAATCATTTTTCAAAAAAATTGACTCAATGTATTTAAACATTTTACTATGATCCTTCATTTTCAGTACTATTTGCTCAATTGTTATTGATCTTCATTTTTTAAACAAGTTTTACTAGGATTGACTTAATGACCATTTATTTTACGGAAAAAATGAAAATCCTATACTTCCATTCATTCCCTATCATCACATTCAAATTTCAAATCCAGCAGATAAGACAGGGTCCAATTCAATCACTTGAAACAAGAGGAATTTAATTTTTAACTACCAAAATAAGCCACAAATGCATTCTTGAACTAAAGCTTTTATTAGTCAAAAAACAAAAATTTAATAGAACTTAATACCTAAAATAAATACATTTGTTTGTATGTTATGTTAACTTGCTCTATGCTAAAATTTAGATCATCTCGGAATAATAAAATTGTGTGAATCTGACAAATAATAGATTCCCTCATAGTTTTAGGGTACTTATCTGGTTTACAAATTACATTCCCTTTTTTGGAAAGTGAAGTGCCCCGCTATGGTTTTTCATATCTTTGATTATGGCCAGTTAAGTTAGGATAGGATGGAGTAATAAGAATCATCGTAGGTGTATCCTAAACCTAAAACCCCAACCAAAACCCTAAAACCAAAGATGGGCCCTTCTTTTTCCAAAAAACCAAATAAGTACCAGTTTTGGATCATTGCAAAATTTTGAATTTTTTTAAAAACAAATTCTAATTTTTCTGTTTTTTTTGCATTTTTCGAAAAACTGACGAATATCTCTTAAAAATTATATTATATAATTAATTCTAATTTTAAGAATTTCCATTATCATTTTTAATTCTATTTAAGAATTAAATAATTTTATCAATAGATTGTGATGATGACTGAAAAATTGGAGTTGACTGTTTTGATTGTATCAATTTTTTATTTTAAATACTAAATGGAATTAGAGTTTTTGAACAAATCATTTAAGATCAATATTTATTGAATATATTTCTAAGGAAATTGAAGAGCTTGAGGAAAATGCGAGAAAGGGATTGGATTAAACCCTGGAATAATTTAAAATCGAATTAATAGGTTACATGTGGGTTATTAATGATATTAATTTATTTAAATTAGTAAAGAATTGAGTTTTGTTATTAAAAGCTTAAAAATTTTATAATGTGCCTTTACCATGATTTTGCCTTTTGGTCATAACATCAATTCTGAATCGATTTAAATAATATTAATATTATATAACCACAGAAGCCTATTCTTTAGAATAATTTAAAATCAGCAAAATTGATTGCGTTTTTGTTGACTTATTCTAAATGGTGTCAAATTGGCCCGCGGCAAGTTCTAGTTGACTTCTTTGTTCTTTCCAAAAAGGAAAGTACTCGATTAAATGAAGAATATTTCACTGAAACGAATAGAAATTTGTATAAGTAAAATTCTTTAAAACTGATTTGTATTTATGAGTTAATTTTGATTAATGGCAAAAATGAAGATTAGATCCAAAAATTTAGTTATATCATATTATTAATCAAATATAATTTGAATTTTGGCAAATAAATTTAATGAATTTGATTCAATTTGAAAATTTGTCCCCCCATTAATTTTTATTAAATTACACAACTTTTTGAAATTGTTGTGCTGAACGTGAAAAATGTGAAAAGCCTAACTTAATTCCAAGCTAAAGCCATTTATATTTAGTATTTACTCATCTAAGATAAATCAATTTTGATAATTTTTTAACAAATTAGAGAAAAGATTTATGGCTGTATACTAATATTAATTTTGCTTCCGTTATTTCAGAATTTTTGTAGTTTTTTTCTTAAAATCTTTTTAAATGTCCTTTAACATGGATTTGCAAATGTTTCGATGTGTATTTTGGGCAAAATTTCATCAATTTTATAACAATATTAAAAGAATTAATGTTAATAGATAGCCAATAGTCTGTTCTTAATATGAATATAAAATCAAAGAAATTGGTTCAAAAATTAAATAAGTAATTACAAACTGCGCCAAGTTGGGGCATATGCAAATAATGGTTTAATAATTGGAAGAAGTGTTTCCAGTTCTAATATTATCTGTTCAAATAAAATATTTCTATGTATGCTCAGACCACAGACTCTAGTTCATATTCCACAAAAGAATTCTGAACTTATGATTTAATTTTAAAAACAAAATTATATAAAATGGAATGATCATTTTTTATTTGATTTAATTCATAAGTTTTTGAAGGATTTATCTTAATTCTAAATTGTTTTGATTGAATATTAATGAAATTAATTAAAGGCTAATCTTCGCATAAAATGAAAAGGAACTACCGAATTTATAAGACTCATAAATTGAAAGACAATTCACAAAAATTTCGCATCAAAAGAAAAGACAAATTTTTATACAAAAAATACATCAATATTTGTACAACAATAATGATACTATTAGGGAAGAACAATGTTGGATGGAAGGGAATGGGAACAAATATCAAAAATAGGTGAAGAGAATGGGGACAAATTATAACAATTGAAGAGGGAAATGGGGGCAAAGGCGGATTGATCCTATGGTTTCTTCATCTTCGTTGTCCTCGGCATTCGGCATCACAGGTTGTAGCGCACCCATATATTCTTCCTTCGCACAATGCCTTCGCCCTTCTTGAACCAATCGACATTGAATTCCTTCGCCGCTCCTTCCGGTGGTTTTGTCCAATCGATGTCCAAACGATCGTCCTTCGTGTTGACAGTTTCGAAGTTGAATGCCTGCAACTTGACGGCAATGTTGATGGATTCCTTCGGGTCAAGCACTCCATTGGACGGGTCGATGTGCACGCGTTCATTGAAGGTTGATTTATAGCGAAAAGCGATCCGTTCCTCCGAAGCGTTGAAGATCTGTTGAAAATAGAAAATTAGTCTTTGAAATATCAATATAATTGCTTTACCTTCATGTTGTAGTTGAGCTGGTCGTCGAAGGGGGCATTGAAGAAAATTCGCTTCTCGGGTTGGGTCACAAGATTGCCGGCCACCAATGAAGTCGTACTGCCGCCAGAAGAACGCGTCGAAGCCGAAGATGATGAAGCCGAAGAGGAACGATCTTTAAAATTAGAGGGATTTAATAATGAAATTTATTCTTTAAAATTGACTCACCAATTGGTCTCCAGCATCGGCCATCGAATCGCTCCAATTGCTTTGTTTCCGGGTTTTGCCTCCTGGTGCCTTTCGGGATTTGAGCCATGTTGATCGTCGAGATTGGTTGTTTGCTTCTTGAAGGGAAAGTTGTGTTGCTTCTTGAAGGAGATTGGAAAATTTTATGTTCAGCGGCTATTCGACTTAGTCCTAAAAGACCCTTGTTTTTATAAGAGAAATTCCAACAATTTGGCCCTACAGATAGAAATGCTTATTACCGTACAAAATACAGATATACAGTATTTAGAAAAAAAATAAGAAAATTTTTTTGCCCTATTATTAATATTATTTCAATCAATCCATTTTTTGATGAATTTTTACTAGATTTTTTCGAATAATGGCCATCAAATTGGCAAGCGATCACTCCCTATAATAGGAGATATTGAAGAAATACAGTATAATATATTTTAAATATAATAAAATTTATTTCTCAATCATATTTCCATTTAAAACATATTTAGGCGAACATTTCTTAGGGCAATTTCTTGTAATTTTGATGTATTTTGCTTAAACTTACCATTCATTTCATGATATATATTTTTGACGAATTTTCATAATGTTGAAAGATAGCCTAAAATCTTTTCTGATCGCTGAAATTATTCACATAAGGTTTGAAATGATCAATTGAACTGCAAAAGGTCGCTTAAACAGCGAAAAGTCGGCAAAATTGCAATTTTTATTAAGGCGAGGAAAAAACGATTGGTTATTTATTCCATAAATATTTATCATAAATTTCTTATAAAATAAACTTTTGAAAGGCTTATTTATCATTTTAAAATTTGAGGGATTTAATATTACGAAAAATATAATATTCTTCCCCATTTAAAAGAATGCATCTTGGTATTTGGCCAAATTGACAGCGTTTAGAATAATTTATCAACAACGAAATCAATTCGTCTGATCTTATTATCAAATTAAAGAGCTGACTCTTGGCTATTTAATAATACTGATATTATTTCATTTGGTTCAGATTTGATGGAGTTATGCCCAAAAAAGCATTTACAAAATTTGCATTTCCATGGTTTAGGACATTTTAAGAGGTTTTAATCATTTAAAGGTACAACTCAATTCTGAATTTATTTAAATAATATTAATATCATTAAAAACTCACATAAAACCCTTTTATTTGATACAATATCAAAATTTGTACAGTCCATGATGGTCATTGCAAACGATGACCTACAAGTTAGCTTGACCACAAATTGAGTTTATCCCAATTAAGCAAACCAATTCCTCTTTTTTTCTCTTACATTTTTCATTGGATAAAAATGCATTATAAGCTTTATCTTCTTTTTTTATTGTAACTAAAGTAAAATATTTAAAAGATTATTAATTTCAAAATATATAATATCGGAACAATAATAAGCAAAATAATATTCGAATTATTCCAATCCATTCAATGTAACAATTTGACACAAAATTTATGCCTTAATTTAATCTCAAATCTAACAAAAAAAAAGTCAAGCTAAAACTATTAGAGCCATTGTTCTCAAGAATAAAATCCAATATGGCATTGGGTCAACTTGGCGCTGTTTATAATAATTCATCAAATATTAAATCAATTTTGATAATTTTATTATCAATTTATAGAGCTGACTCTTGGCTATTTAAAAATACTAATATTATTTAAATTGGTTCAGAAATGATGGAGTTACGACCAAAAAAAACATTGAAAATTTCACAAATTCATGGTAAAGGACATTTTAAATTATTTTAAGCTTTTAAATGAATTAATCAAATTCAATTAATTCTGAACCAATTTAAATGAAATTAATAACATTTTCGCCAAAATGCAAAGCCTTAATATGATAAAAGAAAATTTATCAAAATTAGTTCTGTCAATGGTGGTCATTATAAACATCACGCAAAATATTTTCAATTTTTTATTGCAATATCCAATCCCAATTTTTTAATTAATTTCTTAATTTTTTGATTAATGACAAAATTCCAGTTTAAATTGATAGTTAGTGGAAGCATCATGGTCCATTCGCTTCAATTCGAACTAAAATTCACAAAATAAAAATAAAATTTAACCATTCATTAAATTCATCGACAATGTAATTATGATTGAATTTATTTTAAATATGGATATCAATTAATTTATCTATAAAGTTATTTAAACTATCGAAAAAAAAACATTTTGTCGAATTTATTGACGAAGAAAATATGATTAGCTAATTTTCGGGGCCCGTATCTTAAAAACGAGGTAATGGTAAATTTACCAGTTACCAGCATCTTTTTGCTGGTAAAAAACTATCTTAAAAATGTGGTAAATTTACCTCGAGTTTCTGGTAAGTTTACCTTGGTAAACGCACCATTTACCAGCAACTTTTTTACCCACATCTTAAAAAGAAGGTAAATGGTAACTTTACTAGGAGTTGCTGGTAAAATTTTAACCGCGATAGGGGGCTCGGTTATCATTTTACCAACTTCTATTGATAAAAGTAAACTTACTGGTAAAAACATAAGAATGAGGTAAATTTTTTAAGATACGGATTTACCAGCAACTGCTGGTAAATTTACCCAGTATTTTTACCAGAGTAATTTTACTCGGTAATTTTACCACTTTTTTAAGATATCGCACCTGGAAGAGAAAATTCATTTTGGCGAACAATTTGCAGAAAAAGCATATTTCGAGAATTTCATTCATTGAATGAATGATTATTAGATCCAAATTTTGTACTCTAATTTAATTTAGCACCAAGTCTAAAAGAGGCAATCAAACTATCAGAGCCATTGCTCTCAAGAATTAACTCCAATTTTACAATGCACCAACTTGGCGCCATTTAGAATAACTCATCAAAGATTAAACAAATTTTGCTGATTTTAGTATCAAATAAAAAAGAAAACTTTTTTCTATCTAATAATTTTAATTTTATTCAATTTGGTTCAGATTTATTAGAGTAATGCTTAAAAGATTATTGAAAATTCAATGCTAATCCTTAATAAAGATTATTTTTAATGATTTTATGAAAATATTTCAATAAATTTTGAACCCATTTATATATAATTTATATTTTTAGATAGCCAAAGATCTGCTCTTTAATTTGATAGTAAAATTATCAAAATTGATTCAGTTCTTGATGAAACATATTAATAGATGTCAACACGTTTGCTCGACGCAAGATTAGACTATTCCCTATTTATCATATCAGAATATTTAAGAGAACCAAATTCTATGAAAAGGGGATATTAAAAAGCAAAATAAATGAGCAAATCGTCTTGAAAGGAATCGCCTTTGGATATTCAAGTAAATTGTCAGTATTTAGCTTCCGATATCATTTATTATATTTATATTGGATTTGCAAATGGCAGTGAAATTTTTATAAAATTTGTTCAAATTGAAAGCATAATATTGAGATATATTTGTGTAAAATAAATGGAAAATTTATATTTTTTTAACTATTTAATTTGAAGGATGTTGCTGAATGGCTTTGGGTGCATTTTCTTTGGCATTGGTAGAGAGAGGATGGCATCGACTAAGATTGTGAGGAAGCAGAGGATGCAATTCGCTTTGGCACCTTTAAAATTAGGGGAATTGATTAATAAAATTGAAAATTTGATGAAAATTATATATAAAAAATTAGTTCAAAATCACAAAAAAAGGAAAAATTTTTGAATTTTTTAAATTATTTATTCATTAATCATGGATGACTCTTTTAATAATTTCAATCTTTTTGTTATATTCAAAGTCAAAACACCGAATCAAAAATTACTAATACAAATTTTCATAATTTAATTTTATGTCAAAAATTATTTTTTAATTCAGATTCAAATTTCAAACTGACATAACAAAGAATAAAAACAAATATTTTGGCTGTACGACAATTGGGGACGCGACAATTGGGGACGGAACGGACTAACGTCGAATGTCGTAAAGCGCTGTGCGGCTAATTTATATGCCATTTTTAGGCATAAAATTAGCTATAAAATGATATGAAGTACATTAGCCAAAGTTGATTATTCACCGAATTTTGGCCAAAAAACTGCCAGAAAAACAATTTTAATTAAACTAACTGTTTTTCGGCCATAATTTGATGAATATTCAATTTTGGCCAATGTTTTTGATATCATTTTGTAGCTATTTTTCCGGAATAAAATGGCACATAAATTGGCCAAGCAGCTTTACGACCTTCGACGTTAGACCGTTCCGTCCCCAATTGTCGTAACACCATTTTATTATATTAACTATACGCACTTTTTCTATAAAAATTAAATATAATGTTAATGTTTAGCAAATTCCACGATTAAACATCATTCACTTCAAAAAAAACGCAGAATAAATAAACAAAAGCTCATCCAAGAAAAATTAGCAAACTACACACAACAGACAATATATTGCAAACTTTTCATAAAAACTAACCCCAAGACTCATCATATATTTAATGGCCATTTATTCCATTTGCCAAAATCAGTCCATTTGTCTATAATTTTCATGAATAAAATTTTTCCTCCGAAAATTTAAGCAATAATAATTTGACCATATAAATTTAATATGGATTTAATTTGTTTTCCCAAGGAAAAAAATTAATTATATGAAAAATCGTTTTTACGTTTACATGAGGCAATGGAGCCGGATCGCCACAATATGGAAGCGGCAGCCCATCCGGTCCAATTGGGCATGGCGCATCCAAATCCAAACCAGGCCATCCCTTAATTTTAAAAATATTATTTTTTTGGCTTCAGTAAATCGCCAAAATTAAAATATATAATTAACATTATTTAAAAATTTTTTTGGTGGAAAAATTTTTATTTCTTAATTTATTTTCTCTGATTAATTTTTTATTTTAAATGAAATTTGTTAATTAAAAATAATAATTTTTAACGAAAAAAAAAGAATAGGTAATAGAAAAATGTGTATAATATCAGAATAAACTGTGAAAATATAGTGGAAGGATGGCGTAAAATGGATTATGTTTATCAACAAATTCGATTCTCATCCAATTTCGATCATCTGTTGGATTTGTTCTGATCATTGTTCATTAATTCTTATGTTTTTTGGGAAATATTTTTTTAATTCCCTTTGCCATAATGTTCATCGATTGCTCCGATAACTGTTCAGTTTTTCTTGCCTTGGTCTTTTCGCCGGCTTTTCCAGTAGATGTGCCGGTTAAATGATTGCTTTCATTGTTCAAGGCCCTCAAATTCAGTCGATTGGCCTTATCAATGATTGCTGATGGCGGAATCTGCAAAATAATAATTTTCCTTTCTGTACATTTTTCAAAGGGCTATTTTAGTCTCAACTCTCAATCAATGATTTTTACAAGACACATTTGAAAGCAATTATAAATCAAGGCCAATAATTTAGGTAAATTGTAATTTAATTAATTATTAAAGCTGTTTGAATTATTCATAATTTCAAAATGGTTTATGAAATTGCATAGCCAATTTTAGGATCTGAAATTGCATAGCCAATTTTAGGATAATGGAATGCATTTTGATCAGTCTAATTTATCTCTCTGAATTGTTAATCTCCAAAATGTGGTTGAATCGAAAAATTTAATTGATAAAATTGACCCAAAATCACTTGTTAAAAATTAAAGTTGCGCAAATTTATTTGAAGAAAAAAAAACAAAATTGTATATTGTACCAATTTAAATTTTGTTCAAAATCAACAAATTTTTCCCGAAAAAATTTTATCATAAAAAATAGTAAATGAAAAGCAAAAAACAAAACAACCAATATCCGAAAATGGGAAAATGAAAAATACAGGCAAAGATTTTTTTTAACAAATATTTAGAAATTTAATAGAATGGATTTTATATTTTATTCCATTATGGGCATTGACAGTTTGTATTTGCACAGCAAGTGCCATCACAACCATGATAGCATCCACAATTATTGCAAGTTGCCAAATCAGCACCTTTCCCACTGCAGCATGACGCCGTCACATTTTTGCCTGTCACATTGTTGGTAGCATTTTCTATATCTTTTTTGGAATTGGTGCGTATTTCAGCAGGTGCACTTTTTCGTCTATTTTTTATTATTCCTCCTTTTCCTCTATTCACTTTCAATGATGGTAATTTTGCATTTTTGTCTTCTCGATTTGTAATTTCTTTTCTTCCCATACTTTTTCTTGGAGGATTGGATTCAACATTGATGATGGAGAAGAAGAAAATAACCATCATAAATAAAATAAATGCCATTTGAATTTTAGTCATCGTTTTAAAATTGGGAAATAATTTTTGTTATGTAAAATTTTTTTCTAAAAATTTAGGTAGCAAAAATTTATTTATAATTTTGTTTTTTAAATAAAAATATTTAAAAAAAAATATGAAAATGATTTTGACAAAAATTGCAATATTTATTAAATTTAACAAAAACATTAAAAATGTCAATAGTAAAAAAATAAAATGAACAATTAGAATAGCTATAATTTTTCTAGGCATTTTCGCTCAATAGATTTTTGATGAAGGCCAATTCTGTAAAATTTGGCCAAATCAATCTATGATCATTCAAGAAAAATAGCAGCCAATAATTCGGCTCGGATAAGAGCGATTATAATTCGAACCAAAATAACTTGTGTAAGTTCCATATTAAAGTTTTTAAAATGTCTTTAGATTTTTTTTGGTATAATAGCCGGCTAATAAATAATTATTAACTTGCGAGAATAAAAAAATCGTAAGAAAAATAATTAATTTGACGAATGACGATAAAATTTTTATGGCCATATAACCTTGCCAAAATATGATAAGATTAGGGAGAATGGTTTTTAAAATGGAGCCTTAATTTGGTGACATTTTAAATTCAAAAAAAAAATTTAAAAATCTTATCATTTTTTTGCTATTTTTTATTAATGTTGCCAATTTTTTGCCAAGAAATTTATTATATTCTTTTGCCGAAGACCACTTCTTTTATCCGAAAGTAAAAATAACTGATTAATAATACTTGATCATAGATTCCCAAATCTTATACCCATTTTATAGAGTTAAGCTGCTATGGCATTTTTGGTGATATTCTATTAGGCAAAAAATTAATTATAAAATGGCATCAAAAGCATGGGTCAATGTTGCGTATTCACCGAGTTATGGGTAAAGAAGGCCAGAAATTGAATTTTAATTAAACCAGGGATTTTTGGCCATAACTCGGTGAATATTCAACATAGGCCAATGCTTTTTATATCATTTATTTTAGCTAATTTTATGCCAAAAAAATGTTATAATCAATGCCGTAGCTTTGCCACCATTGTCACCAGAAAATTTCGTCCGCAAATGTCGTAATCGCAATATGGATTAAGTTTTTGAATTATAAGGGAATTTCTAGGGATTTGGGTTACAGTATAAATCAAATTCAATTACAGAATATTTGTTTATTGAAACCTATATTTTATGGCTTATAAATTAGCTCATTTAAGTTAGATTTTTGACTTATTTTTTAGCTTGAGTAAAAATAAAATTTAAATTGTATCAATTGATGAGTTGGATCCAACTACCTTGTATTATTTCTATGTTTGAATTTGAGGCTATGAAGTGAAAATGAATGGAAGAATGCGATTTTCCCTATGAAATAATACTATTTTATAGAACCGTTTAGGCAAAAAATCATAAGGGAACCACCAAGTAAAATTGTTCATTGTACCAAAAATGAATGATCATGGCCAAATGGCCAAATTCATTGGGCCAATTTGAATCAAAAATGAATGATCATGGCCAATTGGCCAAATTCATTGGGCCAATTTGAACCAAAAATGAATGATCATGGCCAATTGGCCAAATTCATTGGGCCAATTTGAACCAAAAATGAATGATCATGGCCAATTGGCCAAATTCATTGGGCCAATTTGAATCAAAAATGAATGATCATGGCCAATTGGCCAAATTCATTGGGCCAATTTGTACAAAAAGTTGTATGATCAAGGGCAAATGACCAAATTAATTGGGCCAAATTGTACGGAAAATTAATGAACAATGAAAAATGTAAGGAAAAGAATTGGCAATCCCTTAAATCACTTACTCTAATTGGATTTCTGTATTCTGTATGCAAATTGACAGTGAAATTTTATAAAATTTGTTCAAATGAAAGCATAATAATGAGATATATTGCATAATAAATGAAAATTTTTATAGTTTTATGGAACTTTTTAATAGAAAGAATGTTAAGGAATGGCATTTGGTGCATTTTCTTTGGCATTGGCAGAGGATGGCATCGGTGATGATTGTGAGGAAGAGGAGGATGCAATTCGTTTCGGCACCTGTAAGTTTAAGGGAATGAATTAATTGAATTGAAATTGTCAAAATAAATTCAAACCACAAAAAAAGTAAGATAAAACTAAGAGTTTTAAAAAAAAATTAATTTCATAAAATTTAATACTTAATTTTTGTACAAAATTTAAAATTAGAAAAATTTTTTAGTTTCAAAAAAAAAATTATTTTAATTAATGTGTGAAAGTCCAGCAGAAAGCGAATCTAAAATTTAATAACATACGAAAATACTAAATTAGAGAATACTCTGTCCAAATCCAAACTGACACACACAAAATTAAAAAAAATAAATTCCACAATATTTAGACGATTTTAAAAAATATAATAAACAATTTAACATAATTAAAAAAGGAACATTTTCTAAAAATTAATTGCACACAGATGTCACAAACATTCCATAAAACCACTAACCCCATGGCCTTATTAATGGCCATTTATTCCATTAGCTCCGTTGCCATTTGCCAAAATTAGACCATTGGTCTATAATTTATATCAATAAAATTTTTCTATCAAAAATTTACTGATTAAAGGCTATAAGGCCATAAAATTAATATCGATTTAATTTGTATATTATATTTTAATTTAAAAAGGGACTAAATTCCAATGAAAAATAACAATTAAATTAATTGTATCAAATATTTTACTTGAGGTAATGGAGCCGGATCGCCACAATAGGGAAGCGGTAACCCATCCGGTCCAATTGGGCATGGCGCATCCAATCCTGGCCATCCCTTAATTTTTATTAAATATTTTTTGGCTTCAGTAATTCAACAAAATTAAAATAATTAATTTTGGTAGAAAATCTGATATGCCTTATACAAAAGAAGGCCCTTATTTTTAATTTCTAATAAAATTTCTCTTTTTGATTTTGGGCATTTTTAATAATTTTTTTTATTTTTATTTCGATTAAATTTGCTAATTAAAAAATAATAATTTTTTCTATAATATTTTGTTCTTTTTTAGTCTTTATAATTGTCAAAATGTTATTATTTTAAGAATTATTTTTTTAAATAAAAAATAAATTTCTCAGTTATAATAAATTCCCTTGATAACCTACTTGATCCCCTTTTGGTCCTCGATCGCCTTTCGGACCAGGTTGTCCTGGCATGCCCATTGGCCCTGATTCACCTTTTTGTCCAGGAAAACCCTGAAAATCGCATAAAAATATTTTTTTAAGAATCACTAAAATTGTGCAAAATTGAAATTGGAAATGGAAAAGGACAAATACAAGAAAAATTAACAATTGGAAAAATTTATTTTTGTCTCTTACGGGTCTGCCATCCATGCCGGGCGGTCCGCGCAATCCCATTGGTCCTGGGGGGCCAGGAAGACCCAAAGTGCCTTGTGGCCCAATTGACCCTGGAGGACCAGCCAAGCCGGGTGGGCCTGGAAGGCCAGGTGGTCCCTGAATTTATTGTAAATTATTTTATCAAATGAACTAAGATGTTATTATTTTATTTATCTAATAAATAATAAATTTTTTCATTAAATTTTCATTATATTTTTATATGATAAAAATTTAATTGGCCTTAACTTTTAGGGAATACGAAAATTTAAAATTGGTTAAATTTAATTTGTATTTTTGAAGTTTAATTAATTTAATTAATAAGGATAAAGGGATATTCTTCATTCAAATTTAATTATTGAATTTTGTCTATATTTTCTACGTAATTATCCCCTTATTTAAAAAAACAAAGGGTTAAAATTCGTCTAAAAATTTCAAATCAAAATCACAAATTAATTTCAAGGCCTAGCTATAAATGGAAATAAAATTTAATCAAAAATTTTAAGAAAAAATTATTCAAACTTGATCAAAGAGTGTTCTACCTTTACATTTACTTACCCTTGGCCCAGCTATTTGTTGCACTTTGTGGGCACTGGTGAAAATTGGCGGTGGATTTGGTGGAGCCGGCTGTCCAGGCAATCCAGGCGGTCCAATTTCGCCTCGTTCCCCTTTCTCACCTCCATGTCCTGGCAAACCGGGTGGACCAACAGGACCTGGGGCACATACAATGGAAGGTCCACGCGAATTCTGTAATTTATTAGATAAAATGAAAATTTGTCATAAAAATTTTTATTATGGAATATTTAATTTAATGAATAAAAAGCTCAAATTGCAAAAAACGAAATAATAATTCAGAATTTTATCTTTGAACCATAAAAATTCAATCGATAAATCTCATCAAGACACATCATTTGATTATGCTTGCTTATCTTTAAACAATTAACTTATTAATTATGAAAGTAAACCGTTTAATACCCTTTGTTTTTGAGCAAATCATGGTAAAATTTCATTCCTTTCGATGTATCTTGATGAGTTCTATTCAATGTATATGGTTTTTGTTTTCGATAGAGGCTTAAATCTTAAGCCATTATAATTTTTTTTGGCAATTTCAGTCTTTTTCATCAAATTAAATTCCATTCATTTTAATTTTTGGCTAGTTAAATTTCCTTTTAACTTACCCCTTCAAGATGGGCACTCAAATTGCGAAGGATTTCGGCTTGAATGATTGGCAGTAGCTGCGCAGAAATGGCGTCAAAATTGCTTGATTCCAACAAAGGATGTTCAAATTGTTGTTGTTTGGCCTTATGATGGTGCTGGAATATTTTTGGGGATGGAAAGATAACAAACCACAAGACAAAATTTATATAGAATAGAAAAGATTTAAAGTGGCACAAAAATATAAATTCAAATAAAAATAAAAATTTTTTGTGGCCATAAAACTTGGCTTTAAGTTAAAGCATTTTTAGAATGAAAAAAAACAATTTTTCATATTCAATTTGTTTTATTTAAATTCATTAACAAATAATTAAAATTTTTAGCCTAACCTTTTTGCCTTTCTTGCCTGGCATTCCTGGAATTCCTGGTGTTCCTGGCATTCCCATATCGCCCTAAAAATAAAATTTTTTACAGAAATGAAAATTCGATAATTTTTGAAAAAAAATTAATTTTAAAAATTCTTAACAAATTATAATTTGAAAAAAAATAATTTAAAATTATTGAGAGGAAATAATTATAAAAATTTTTAAAAAATAAATATAAAAATTTTTGAAAAATAAATATTTTAAAAAATTTCAAAATTTTTGAAAAAAATAATTTTAAAATTTTGTTTAAAAATTTTTGAAAAAAGTAATTTGAAATTTTTAAAAAATCAATTAAGCTGGATTATTTTTACAAAATGTAAACCTTTTCCCCTTTGGAACCAGGCATTCCCGGTGGCCCGGGTGGTCCCTGAATTAGTGTGGTTGCCGCATTTGGATCCATTCCGGGCAATGCGCGTGGCGGAATCGCAGCGGTTCCGGGCTTTCCTGGCAGTCCTGGTTCGCCTTTTGCACCCTGTAATTAGAGAATATTCATTCCCATTATTGTAATAAAGATAATTACGGAAAAAATACATAAATACTCAATTACACTAAAAATATTTTATTTCTCTATATACTTTTTTATGTTTATTCATCAAATTTGATTATATGTATTGGCTACAAATTAAATTTGAAATTTGGATACCAAATCAATTAAAGTGAATAGTAATTAAAATTTAATATTTAATAGACCAAAAATTGAATAAGCTGTTAGAAAAATGGAAATTCGCTTAAAAATAGTGCATTTTGGACCAAAGCCACGCCTGAAATTGATGCAATTTAGTCTAAAGCTATGCCTAAAAATAGTCAATTTTAGACCAAAGTTATGCCTTAAATAGTGTATTTTAACCTAATGCCTAATGTTTGCACATTTTGAAAATAAGTTACTTCTAAAAATTTTTTAATCTAACGCCTAAAATTGATTCATTTTGAATTTGAACCTAAGTTACTTCTAAAAATAGTGCATTTTGAATCTATTAAATTAAGATTTGTTTTTATACCAAAAATATATATGATTATTAAAATTTTAGGTAAATTTTAAATTGGAAAAGGAAATAGAAAAAAAGAAAGGAAGTAACCGGCATTCCCGGTCGTTCATCTCGGCATTGGCAATCGCTACTTTCGCCTCCCCTTGATTGATGTTTGCCCGAATTTGATGGTGACGGTACAAAATTCAACGGCGACACAATTCCGGGTTCGCCTTTTGCTCCCGGGAATCCTCGGGGCCCAACCAAACCTGGCTGCCCAATTCGACCGTCCCTTCCGGGCATTCCAAGTGAGCCCTTGAAAAAAGTGTGTAAATTTTTTAGCACTGATAGGATTGCACAAAAAAGTGATAGAGGATAGGAAAGTAAAAGAAATTTTGAAAATGATTTTTTAAAATCTAAAATTTTCTAATTTTTTTGTTTAATAAACAATTAAAATTTGGCCAAATTTCTAGTTCTTTAGGCTATATATCAAAAAATGATGCTGCAATTTGTGAGAGCAATATGATATTCTAAAACCTTAAAATTAAAATTATTCTTAAAATCGGCTTTTTCTAATTTCATTAATTTTTAAAAATTTCAAACAATTTATTAAAGAATCGGGTTTTCCTCAAATAATTCGGGTTTATTACAATAATAGATAAGTAACTTTATTTAAATCTAAATTTTATAAAAATGGAATAAAATTGAAGCGGATAATTTGGCTTTCGAATGATATATTCATTTTTTTGAATAAATAATTTTTAAAAAAAAAATATTAGAAATGCCAAAAGCCCTTTTTGCACAAAATGTTTACTTTTTAAATTTAATTGAATCATTGTTCTTTTTAAAAAATATTTATTTCCCCCATATTTGCCGGATAAAAATTTCAATAAGCATTTTCCCACTTTATCTTAGTCACAAAAAAACAAACCTTTTCGCCCTTTTCTCCGCGTGGACCCGGCATTCCCGATCTGCCCGGCGCCCCAGGATCGCCTTTGGGGCCAACTTTTGATTCACCGTCAAAGCCAGGCAATCCTCTCTCGCCCTTTGGGCCCGTCACTGAACGACCCGGAGGCCCAGGTGGGCCAGGAGGTCCTGGGGGTCCATGAATTACGATAGGTCCAGTGGCGGATTGCTGTCGATTTGGCTGAAGCTAAACAAAATTAAATGTTAATTTTTTTTAGAAGATTTAATATTTATTTTATGGCATTATATTAAAGAATTTTATGAAAATTTTTGTGACCTTGGAAATCAAAAATTTCCATTGGCTGAAATTAAATTAAAAAAAGGCAAAAATGCTAAAGTTTTATCGATTTTAAAGAGGATATTTCTTCGATTCGGAAAAATTAATATTTATTGTCAAAAATTTTTATAAATTTTTGATCATTTTTCAACCATTTTCAAAAAAGTGATTTAATACAGCAATAATTATTTTGATAATTTTTTCAATTTTTAATTCATATTTGAATTTTACTGATTGTTGTTGATCTTTGCCGCCACCAAAATCGGGGCCCAATATCAGCGGTTGTCCGTTGCTATAGCCCACATATTTGCTCTCGGATTGAGCAGATGAAGTTGGACATGGATCTCCTTTGTCACCTTTGATGCCTGGCGCGCCGACCGGTCCCTATGAGAGAATAAAAATAATATTTTTTTATTATATTTCTTCAAAATAAAGAAATGGTTAAAAATGTTTATTTATTTTTTGCTTAAATTTTGTTAAAATTAAATTGATCTCGAAATGTTCAACCAAAAATAAAATGCTTAAATTGATGAAAAAAATCATTTAAATTTCGATGAAAATTAAAAATTAAAATATTTTCGAGAAAATTTTTCTCAGAAATAAAATTGGATTTTAAAATTAATTAATTAATTTGGTTTTTTTAATCATATATCATAATTCCCTATAAAAAATAATTACAGGAAGTCCTCGAGGGCCATCCAATCCAATTGGTCCCTTCAAATTTTAATTGGTATTTTGGTTGATGATGGATTTTACCGGAAAACCGGGATGTCCTCTGGCACCCTTTTCACCCTGAATATTCTTTTTTATTAAATTTCATTTGGACTAGAAAATAGCCAAAAACCACAAAAAGACCAAAAATAAAAAAAAATATGGAAAAATTATAATAAAATATTTACAAAATAAAAAATGGCTAAAAAAACAAAATAAAAAAAATGCACAAACAGATAATCCCGGCCTCCCGGGCAGTCCGCGCAAATAAATTGTACGGCCATCGGCAGAGAACAAGAAGCCAAATGTTTTAATTTGTCGGCCCAATGGATCATGAAAAGAAGGCTGAAAAATGTTAAACAAAAATGCACCAACCAAAAACATTAATTGTGAAAACTTTTTAAAATAATAAAATTTAATATAGATTTATTGGACTCTCAGTCAAATGAAAATTTTTAAATAAATTATTTATCTAATTGTCAATTGTTAATCTTGAGAATCTAGGTTTAGAATCGATCATTTTTTTAAATCTTTTTTTTCTAGCAAACTTTGTATTTATACGAAGAACTGGTGGGTTTTTTTTTAATTTAATTTAAAAATATTATTTTAATTTTAATTAAGCTTAATCAATTTTTTAGTATTTTATTGTTTTTTAATGACAAGGATGAAAATTTTTAAGTCTCAATTATTTCAAATTAAAATCACTACATCAATGAAACTGACAAGCGGTCGAATTCGTTGAGGCCTTCGGTTTTGTGTCGTTTTCTTGGCCGACATTGTGGATGGCCAAAGACGACGCCAAGGCGAATCCGGGGTGGGAAAATGACGGCATGGAATGGAAATTTGTTTATTGCCATTGACACTATTGGATCGACGAAAACGCTGCAAAACAACAACAAAAAAAAATTTGCGGCACAAAACAAAAAAAAGAGCAAAGAAAAAAAAATTGACAAAATTGCTGACCTGTGAACCGGGCTCTCCTTTTTGACCTGCATAAATATAAAAAATATTAATAAAAAAAATAATAAATTTGGTCGAAAAATATTTAACAAATAAAATATTTATTTTTTGATTTTTATTTATTTTTTAAAATTATTTTTATACCCTGTGTGCATGTGCAGCCACCGAGGATCCCTTTATTCCCGTTATCCCATTCCCGTGAAGGCCGCCTTCCCAAATTCCTTCGACGCCTTTGCTGCTCGAAATCCATTATCTGCTGATTAAAGAAAAATAAAAATTGAAGCATTATTTTGCATGGTAAGTATTCTTATAAATTAAATTTTGACCATCAAATTGTCTTTTATTGAGATCTAGGAAAAAGATCCTTCTATCAGAAAAAAATAATTTATTGCCTCAGGAAATATTCAAAATTTGAATAATTTATTTCGGATCATGGCGTTTTAATTTATTAATTATAAATATTAAATTTAAATGTTCGTTTATTTAATTTTCCAAAAGTAATAAGCAACTCTAAATTTACTATTCTTATAAATCATGCTTAATTTAATGTTCAATTCCCACAATTGAAAATCCATAATCCACTATTCCCTTCATTTTTTGTTTGAGGCAATTTATTTTCAAGCAAATTTTCTCATTGAACCCCCTCACCCTCCCCCTCCCCTTCTGCAATAAAAATTTATATCCACTTCATTGCTTTATCCAATTCAATGACCATTTTTGTCAAATTGAGGATTCCCATTTATTATCCTCTTTATTTCATCTATTAATTCTCCTTCCAATTTTCCCTTTCCCAGCCTATCCATCACCCACTCATTTAAGCCCCAGCCAAAATCCTCTATTTAACCAATTTTGCCCCCTTGCGCAGCAGATGTTCTCCATTTCTGTGTCCATTCTCCCATGGACACCCACTAATTTCTCCATTGAGAGAGGGGCTAATCGGTTACATGGATATGGATGTCCGTGCGCCCCTTTCGGCCATCCTTTTTATTGGCCCAAATTATTGGGCAAAATAGCCGAAATGAGAGGGTGGTATGAATTTTTTTGAAGAAATCACCGAAGGAATAAATGGTAATTAAAGGGAAATTTTTAATCAAAAAAATTTAAAATAAGCCAAGAATTAGTAAGCAGCCTTTAGATATAGAATTTGATCAAAATATGAAATTTGCTTAATATCTTAAGAAAGTCCAAAAAATAATAAAAAATTTTGCAATTTTTTTGTAAAAAAAATTAAATCAAAAATGACTTAAAATTAAATAATTTTTAATAAATTTTTGTTCAAATAAAATTTTCCATTCATTTTCGTCATTTCCATGTGGTTATTATCCGATTAGTTTGGAGGACGACACCTCCCCTCTGCTGTTCTTTTTGTTGGATTGCCCATTTGCATATATCCAATGCCCATGCTAATCACATATCCAAACAAACATTCTTTAATCCCCCATGCCCTCTGCTACCGGGGTAGGTTAATCCCTTCTCTCCCTTCCCTTCACTGTTCCCTCGAATATCCAATTTGACACCTTTTCACTCTTTTTCCCACTAAACTCAAATTTCAATAGAAAGGTTATTCAAGACAAAAATTGTTCAAAATAATTAGTAATAGGATTGTTCACAAAATAAAAGATTTTATATAAAAATTTGGCTTTCTTAGAGAATCTGATTAATTTTTTTATTTATGGTTAAAAAAATTTTTGCCTTTTCCATAAAAGTATTTAATGGGTTTTATAATTAGAATAAAATAAATAGGCTTATATTAGATCTCTCTTATGACCAATTAATTGAAAATAATAAAATAAAATGGAATAAATGAAATTTGCCAAAAAAATGACTGAATTTAACCAAATTCTTTCGTGTCGAAAATATTATATTTTTGCGGGCATAAAACTTGACCATAATTAGGTATTATGAGTTAGGACTCAAGGTTAGGTTCAGGGCAGATGGGATTAGGGGCTAAGGGCTAGGAGTTAGAGTATCTTAAAGAAGTCTGAATTGGCCAAGTTAATGACCCCAAAATATAATATTTTTCAACATGAATGAATTTGGGTAAATTCAATCATTTTATGACTAATTAATTGAAAAGTATATAAAATAAAATACCTTTTCATCTTCTCCATCTTTCTTCTCATTCGATTCAAATCTTTGTTGCTGTTGTTGCTCAATTTGGGTCAATCTTCTCTCGAGCTGTTCTAATCGAAAATGTTGTTGCATTGAAATTAGTGCCAAAATGAGAAGGAAAAAGAAAGGCAAAGCGCGGCCAAATTTGCCATCCAAAATTCCTGGTGAACAAATTCGCTGCCTTTGACGGGGAGATGATGGAATTTGGGGGAAACATTTGGCATTCTTGGATGGAAAAAGCCGAGTTCCAATTCCAATCATTTTGAAGAGACGAATTGGCGATAAATTTGTAAATTTAAATGATGAAGAGGATGAGGATGGGGAAGAAGGACAATAGGAAGAAGATTGACATGGTTCGGAATGAGTGGAAATGAAAGTTGATGGCATTGAAAGATGCTGAAAATTTTTTTTATAACTTTTATTCGATATTTTAACTCAATTTTTAAATTGAATATTAATGATTAAATTGCTAAATTTTGGCTGAATTTTTAGTTGAAATTATTTTTATTATGTTTTGTATTATAAATTTATATTATTAGAAATATAATCCTATCATAATTCATAACTCAAGCATAAAGGAGGTTCTTTTGATGGTAAAGGTAGGTTATCTGTGTCCAGATTAGAAAAAAAATTTTGATATTCTCATTTTATATTATTCAAATTTTGATATTCTCATTTTATTTTAACTTGATTGTAAGACAATGAGAAAACATGATTTAAGTGATTTTAGGGTTGACCAATTTTGGGGTATCTCTGGATAAAGGGTGAAGAAAAATCTGGATTCTGGACGCAGACCTACAAGTACCCTTTTGATAAGGAATAGTTTCAAAAGAAATAAAAATCAGCCACTGGAATCATCATATGTTTTTGGTTTGAAAACCAGTTTAAAATCTCAACATTATTTCCATTTAAACATATTTATTATCAAAAAAATCGGTTTAAATTTTTAAATATTGATTTTATTTTACAAATGAATTTTCATGAAATTTTTATTTTTTATCTTATTGGATTCACTTCCAAAACTTGCCTTGGATTGAGACCTAATGGTAGAATGTTGTGGCAACAATGCTGATTTGACCTCCCCAATTCCATTGATGGTCGTCATTGTTCTCCTTTGTTGTCGATTTCTGCTGCCACTCTTTCGAAAATTGTTCGATGCCATACATTGTTGCCGACTTTGTTGTTGCTGCTGGAGAGATCTGATAAATACAAAAAAAAATTAATTATTAAAAAATTTTTTTGATTTGAAAATTCATTTGATTTCTGATTAATTCTTAATTGTATTCTAATAAAAATCGTGTATTTTATATTAGATTTAAATTTTTTATATTTTTTGTAATCAATTTTTTTTAATTTTTTAAGAATTTTTTTCCTTTATTCCCTATCCGGATTCTAAATCCAATTTTTGCCCAAATTGATAATTTCACATTTAGAAAAACAATTTTTTATCTCCGTATCTATAAAATCACCAAAATTAAGGCAAAAAATTATTAATTCCTAATTATTTTTTATTAAAATTTATAAATTCAATTCTTCTTGCTAAATACCCAATTCTTGTTTACCTTCTTTGTTGATTTGCCGTAATCCATCTCAAATGATTTACTGAAGGCCCATTTATGTTGTCGCGGTTCATTTCCGTTTGTGGCCCAACAAATGGTTCATTTACTCCATTCGAATGATGGCATTCACCTTCCGTGCCATCCGCATCCTCATAGTCGGACATTTTTTTATGCGCAAAAATATTCCAAAAGGCGGAATTGGGTCGAATCAAAATGCGGACATCAATTTTGGTGCCGCCATTTTAAAGGAAAAGCCTCGCTTGGCGGTAATAAAGTGAAAGCGATATATTTTTGGGATGAAGTTCCAGAATGGACAGAGGATTTCTGAAAGGGGATAAAAAAGCGCGGATTGGTAAAAAAAAGCGCAGAAAATGGCTAGTAAAAATGCGGGAGGAAATTAAGCATGTGGATCGTTGGTTGCTTATAGGGGAAGGGCAAATGCCCTTTGAAAAGAAGGAAGGGAACGAGGAAAAATGCGAGAAATGTGAGATTCTCAATTAAATATATTTCTTAAGTGAATTTTTCTGTAAGTCCATGTAAAAATTTAATTAAAAATTAAATTTAAAAATAATTATAAATTTTTTTAAATATTTTTGCAATTTGGTAGCTTTAAAACAATTGATTTTTATATAAAAAAACAATCGGTGGAAAAAATTTTATTGCCAATTTTCCACAACCGCAAAATTGTTTTGGGCAATAATAAAAACCCAATGAAACAATTCAACTCTTTTCCTGCTTTTGTGCCAAAAGTTTGCACCCTTTTCCTATGATGATGAAGTCTGGCTGTTGGCTTTTTCGCTTTTCGGCTCATTGGCGCGCGAGGGAATTTGTGTACAAGAAATTGAGGTGGCTGGAAGGTGCTTTTGAAGGTTTGGTACGCCACAACGGCGCCGACCTTTCCAGCAAGTTGGAAATTGAGAGGGAATGAAGGTGGAGGACTAAAGTCAATATTGTCCGAAGGAGGCTGGTTCTAGCTTAAAAACCAAGGAATGAATGAATGAACAATTGTTGAATTTGTGGGAAATTGAAGTGATAATTTATTCCGAATTTCAAAAAATCATTTTAATAAGAATAATTAGAAAAGCTAAGTAAAATTTTGTCAATCCATGCTAGAAAAAATATTAGCAAAAACCATGAAAAAACAAATTTATATTAAGGAATTTTCTTAAATAAAATTAATAAAAAATAAGGTCAAATTCATTATCGAAAATTAAACGATATTGTATAGGTATAATTTGTAACATTTAGGGCACAAATTAAACTTAGCAAGTTCTTTGTGAATAAATTTTATATTTTTAAATAAATAGGGTAATTCCTATCACTATCTCAAATACAAATTAAATGATTGTAAACAAGTAAAAATATTAACATTAGGAAGATTGAACCAATTTGCATTCCTCCTCCCACTTTTAAGAGATTTAAGTTGGGCACACCCTCATCAGCTTACCAATATTGGTCCTCCTGTTTCCTTATATTTCTCTTCATTGCCCTCCCTTTTTTTTTTGCCTTTCTCCGGGCCATTTCCCTCAAAATGGGGGTCGATCCAAAAATTCCGCGCACGCACGCGCCACTCTTGTCCAATCGGCCCATATACAACAAAAAAATGGACAAACAAAAAATTCCATCAATGGGTTTTGTTAGAGGGGCCAATAAGGATATGGAGGAAGGGAATTGTGCGTTTTGGATGTGAATTTAAGAAAAAAATTGAATAGACGGACATTAACAAGAAAAATACGCAGAGGGGTGGTAAATTGGTCAATAAAAAAGATGAACAAATAAGGAAATTTAAATAACATTTCAATAATTTAGTAGAAAAAATTTTGGAATTTTTAAACTTGACAAATTACAATTTTGATCTGAATGAGGATAATAATGTGAATTAAAGTAAGAATTGAATGGGAGAATTTTTGGTTAAAATCTTAAAATTTTCTATTAAAGAAAAGGCAGCAGAATTATAGAGGAATTAAAAAATTTTTAATCTTCCAAAAAATTTAAAATTTTTATTGGGGAATTTTAATCTAATTAAACCCAATTAGTTAGCTCAAGGTAAAAGCTTAAAATAAATAGTTTGAAAATGAAAATTGGGGAGTGGATAATTCAAAGAGGACAGGGAAATGGCCAATTCGACCAAAAATCCGATTACCAATGGAGGCTATTTCCCCATTTTTTGGCACCCCTTCTGTCGGCATGCAATATTCATGCATTTGGTCCCCTTTTAGCCTCCTTCATCACATAATTCACTCATTCAACCTATAGCCACACCCCAGTGGCCATAGGGCCACCAACCACCTTCTTTTGGCACGCCCTTTGTGCCATTGTGGTGGCCCCTATAATATACTGCCTTTTTTAGTGCTTTTTGCAAGGAAAAAATGGACATTGATGCCCTCCGAAAAAGCCAGTTTTGCATTGGCACTATAGCAAATTTATTATTCTGCCTCCTTTTTGGTGGAGACAATGGAAATGACCAGCCGAAAAGAAATTGGCTGCCTTATGAGTAAATCAGAAATTTAACAATAAAAATTGAATGAATTAAAAATAAGAATACACTTCTCATAACTAAATCTGAAAAGTGATGCTGAATTCTGGATTTCGATTTAAAAAATAAAATAAAATAATTTTGAATATTTGCTTTATCTGGATCCTGACAAATACATTTAATTCTATTTTTAAGCTTTTTATTAGAAGGCATTCCTATATTACGATTAATGATAATATATTTAAATTTAACTTACTATTATTGATAAAATTATGCGTGATAAATTGTAAAGTAAATTTTAGAAGGATATCCTCGCATTAAAAATATTTATTTTTAGTATTAATGAAAAATAAATTCTTTTAAGAAAAATTTTAATTTCTGATATAATTTTTGAAAATTTTAAAAATAAAAATGCAAAAGTATAGGATTGAACCTTTCTCATAAAAAATTTTGATTTTTTTCATTAATTTTTAAATAAATGTTTAGTAATATTTTTTTGTATAAACCAAATACAATTTTCTAATATGAAGCCAAAAAATATCTGCTGCCAGCAGATAACCCTTCCTAGTTCCCCTTAAGGCTATTTGTTGTAGGGGGCAAATGCTCGTAAAAAATATTATTGCTTTTGCGGCATCTTTGGAACAATTTTAGCCGGAGAAGCATAAAACCGAGTACTTTTTACTTTTAGACAATTTGCTTTTTCCCATCGCGCTGCTGACAGATCGCATCTTTGTCCCCTCTCCCTCCTATTCCCTTGGAGAATGCCCTCTTCTTCCTCTTCTCCCGAGCCATTAATCTTGAGGAATTGCAGCGGTCAAAAAAAATCCCTAGGGGGAGAGTAGGAGGGAAGGGGTGAAAGGGAAAATTTGGGGGAAAGAGGCAACAAAACCGATGGACGAATGTCCAGGGAAAATGGACAACAAAAAAGAGCGGTGGTTGCTTTGAAAGCAGATTAATTGGAGCAGAGGAAAAAAAAGTTCTGCTGGGAAAAGCACTCTGCGGCTGGCTCATCAAATGAAGGCATAAAAAATTTGATGAAATTTGGAAAAATTACCAAAAATAGAGCCAGCCGGAAATGTTGGTGGAATTTTGGTCCTTTTTAAATTTGGGACTAAAAGGAAAAGCAAGGTTTTTGAATGGTTGAAGGAAATTGGTTAACTTTTGAAGAATATGAGAAAGGTCTCTGAAGGGGAGAAAATGACCATTGGATTTGACCAGTGTCAAATTTTGAAGTGGGGCTTCAAAGTTTGGTGGCGGTAAAAAGGAAAAAAGGAGGAAAGTCTTTTGGTCAAATGGGTTTTGTCCGTCAAATTGATGTGTGGACTTAAAATCATTTAAAACCGCAATTGGCCCGACTCATTCAAAAATGTCACAAAAACAATGACAAGGAAGCTTATGGAATGAAATGTGGAAATGACTGCAATTTAACAGAAAATATGAGGGAAATGGTCAAGAATAAAGATTGCCAAATAAAATTGAAAAGTGTAACGGAAATGCAAAGATTTGCCAATGACCCTCCTTCAAAGTGCCACACTCCAAAATGAGCAAAAGAAGGCATTTTGGACAAAATTAATATGTAATTCAAAATGAAAGTGGTATTTTAAAAATGGAAAACTATGAAAATGGAGCGTTTGGAATTTGGATTATGCAATGTGACCAAATAAAGTGAGTGACGGATGTCATAGGGAAGAATTGTGGTAGGAAAATAATGGGACGAGGCGAACTGGGAGAGAATGAGAACGTTATAGTATAATTATAATATAATGAAGGTCAAAGGATTAAACTCGGCCAATTTTTCTTCCCTCCTTTTTTTTGCCTTACAGCACAAAAAATTGAGGAGAATGCCATCAAATAATTATGAGGCAATTAAACATTTTACATTATTTAATAAATATTTTTCTTTTCATTTTTTTGGCATGAATTTTGAATGAGCAAAAATGGGTTTTTGTAGAATAATTTTATTATTTTTAATTTAAAAAATAACGAAAAATATCTGAAGGCATATCGAGATTGGATGGCATTTTAAAGTAAATCAATGGATTTTGGGAGTAATTTTTTAGGTAATTTTGTCGAAAATTGTCATTATCCAGAAAATTATTTTGGCCATTATAATCCTCTCATATATTTCCTTTTTCGACACAAAACTAAATTAGGTATTTAAGCATTGGCCACATGAATAAAAACAAATTGGATTGAAAAAAAAATAAAATGCGCAGAAAAAAGGACAGATTTAATGAGTAGATTGGAGGCCATCAGATATTCTTCAATATTTTGCCCTCCTACTCCCTAAATTGGACATCAATCTGATGAAGATGCATTGAAGGCGGCAGCGACCAATTGAACCATCCATTTTGGGGGAAGGGGGATTTACCTGCGCATGCGGATAAATGAAAATCGACGGCACACTTTCCCCCTTTCCCCGTCCAATTTGCCCCAAATCAATCCAATCTCAGTCTGCCCATGGTCTCCCTCCATTTTCTCCATATTTTCAGCCCTTTTTTATGCACTCAATAGTCCCTTTTGGGCTGAACCCATTTCCCCCATTCGCCGTTGGTCCAATTAATAATTCTCTATGGGCGCATGAATATATTTATGCCGTAAATAATTGGATGGGAAAAATGGTTGCCCTCTGTGCTGATGTGATGTGGGCCATGAACAAAAGGAAAATGAAGATGAGGAGAGATTTGTGGTCAAGATTAGAAGAAAAAAATGTAAAAATTATGGGAAAATGGTGAGCAAAAAAAATTATTATTTTTTATTTGTATTAAATTAAAAATTACCAGATAAATAAATTTAGATATTCTCATTAATTCATTTTTTTCATAGCCAAAATAAAAAATTAAGTATTTGAAAAATTTCCATTTAATACCTAGATTATTTACCTATTTTCCTTTTTCAATTGTGATATTATTAACTATTCTATGCCAAGATATGTAGATAGATTTTATTCGCAAAAAGATATTAAAAATTCTTTGATTTTCTCCATTATTTTACTTTCATTTTCTAGTTTCTATAATTTTTTCTACACCAATCAATCATCTTCTACTGTCTCCTTGCAAAAATTTGTTGGAATTCATGACAGTATGTATAGAGCCCATTGTTAAAATCTTCATTGCAAATATGTTGGCTCAAGAAGCTTTTCATCATTCCAGTCTGCCAAATATAATTCGACAAAAAATTTGACAGAAATTATTAAATTTTAATTTCATTGTATGGGATAGGGATCAACTGAAGTAAGTTGGAAATTTACTTAAAATTTGTATGGATTTTTTCCAATTGGACCTTAAATCACACCTAGAATAATTCATAGCTCGAGAATTTGTGTATAAATAAATTAAAATTTCAAATAATTTTATAAAACAGATTTTTAATGTCACAATTTTTTCACAATTTTTTGACCATTTTCTGTAGTGAAAATAAATTTATATAAAAAAAGCTAATTTAGCGAACATTCGAACTTGTAACTTAGAAAAAGTCCCAAGTTCCAAAACTCTGTTATGTCTTGTCGCCTCCCTCTTCCCCTCCCCGTGTAGTTCCAAGGCAATTAGTACTTTTCTTTTAATAAAATTTGCGCAAAATCCCAAACTACAATACTCCATCTACAATTATATATAATCTAATTTTGTTTATTGTGGCCAGCCAAAGTCTTTACTTTTCTTCGTCTTAATATTCCCATATCTAGCCATATTCTTGTTAGGATTCTTTTTCGACATTTACCTATGCACCAAAAGTTTTTTTCTTCTAATTTGGCTTTTAGCTTCTAATTTATTTTGACCCAGGGCTAAAAAATTAGGAACAAAAAAAAACTATTCTTTCTCTATGTTAACAAGAATTGATAAATTATTACAAATATGAATAATGTATTTATTCCGTAAATGATAAATATTAATTAACCAATATTTTTTACAAAATTTTACATTTTTTTAATAAATTTTTCTATAATAAATAGATAATGCATTTATTAAATTTAATTTCAATTACAACAATTTTATTCAATTATCAATTTTATGTAATTGAGAGTATTAACAATCAAGGTAAAAGAATAAATATTTTTTAATTGGATTTATTTTAAAATGAAAATTAATGTCCAAAAAATTGGATTTATTTGACTGATGAGTCATAAAACAAAGTATACATTAATTGATAAGAAAAATTACAAATAATTCTCTAAATTATTTTACCAGTATGAACAATTTAAGAAATTCTATGTAGGAAAATTTATTTCCTTTAGCTTTTTAAAATATGAAAAATTTCAATTTTAGTGCCAATTGTAAGAACAAAATATGGCGATGTTCGAGGATTCAATGCCCTCAATGGGAGCATTGACGTTTTCTTCGGTATTCCATATGCAAGGCCTCCATTGGGAAAATATCGTTTTGAAGTCATTAATTTTTAATTAATAATATTAATGAATTACTACATCGAATTTTAATGTGTAATAATTAATTTTAAGAAACCACAAGAACCAGTAAAATGGAAAGGAATTTTAAATGTGACCAGTCAAAGAAATGGATGCTATCCACACACGGCCGCAATGGATAAAGCCGGAAATTTTATAGGAAATTTCACTGAAGATTGCCTCATTTTGAATATTTTTGCACCAATTAATAGAATGGTGAAATCTCTTGTATAATTTCAAGTAATAATTATATTTTTAGAAAAAACATCCCGTTTTTGTGATTATCCATGGTGGAGGATTTGAAATTTTCTCTGCTGGCCTGTTCTCCAATTATACGGATATTGGCACTAAATTTGTCCAGCATGGAATTGTTGTTGTCGTTATTCAATATCGCCTCGGGGAATTGGGTAAAAGAGGAAATAAAAATTGTGAATTTCTTTTTAATTTAGGGTTTGCCTCCACCGGAGATCAAATTATGCCCGGAAATTTGGGACTTTGGGATCAAACAGCCGCATTGAAATGGGTTAAAACAATATTTTTTTATTATTTATTATCAAATCAATCACAGATTCAAGAGAATATTGCTGCATTTGGGGGTAATCCAAAACAAGTAACGGTGGAGGGGGAATCGGCTGGTGCAATGTCGGTCGGTGCCTTCACATTATCCCCTCATAGTCGAAGTAAATAAAAATATCAAAATTGAATTAAAAATATTTAATACTAAAATTATTCTAATTTAGAAATGAAAATATATAAAAAAATATTACATTTTATTTCACAAAACATCTTAGAGTTTTTATTTTTCAATATATCCCCAACATTTTATGTTTTTGTTTCTCCAAACATTTTTTTTCTCCAAACATTTTTATGTTTTTGTTTCTCCAAACATTTTAATGTTTTTTGTTTCTCCAAACATTTATGTTTTTGTTTCTCCAAATATTTTAATGTTTTTGTTTCTCCAAACATTTTTATGTTTTTGTTTCTCCAAACATTTTTATGTTTTTGTTTCTCCAAACATTTTAATGTTTTTGTTTCTCCAAACATTTTTATGTTTTTGTTTCTCCAAACATTTTAATGTTTTTTGTTTCTCCAAACATTTTTATGTTTTTGTTTCTCCAAACATTTTTATGTTTTTGTTTCTGCAAACATTTTAATGTTTTTTGTTTCTCCAAACATTTTTATGTTTTTGTTTCTCCGAACATTTTTATGTTTTTGTTTCTCCAAACATTTTTATGTTTTTGTTTCTCCAAACATTTTTATGTTTTTGTTTCTCCAAACTTTTTTTATTTTTATTTCTCCAAACATTTTTATGTTTTTGTTTATCCAAACATTTTTATGTTTTTGTTTCTCCAAACATTTTATGTTTTTGTTTCTTCAAACATTTTATGTTTTTGTTTCTTCAAACATTTTATGTTTTTGTTTCTCCAAACATTTTATGTTTTTGTTTCTTCAAACATTTTATGTTTTTGTTTCTCAAAACATTTTTATGTTTTTGTTTCTCCAAACATTTTATGTTTTTGTTTCTTCAAACATTTTATGTTTTTGTTTCTCAAAACATTTTTATGTTTTTGTTTCTCCAAACATTTTATGTTTTTGTTTCTCCAAACATTTTATGTTTTTGTTTCTTCAAACATTTTATGTTTTTGTTTCTTCAAACATTTTATGTTTTTGTTTCTCAAAACATTTTTATGTTTTTGTTTCTTCAAACATTTTATGTTTTTGTTTCTCAAAACATTTTTATGTTTTTGTTTCTCCAAACATTTTAATGTTTTTTGTTTCTCCAAACATTTATGTTTTTGTTTCTCCAAATATTTTAATGTTTTTGTTTCTCCAAACATTTTTATGTTTTTGTTTCTCCAAACATTTTTATGTTTTTGTTTCTCCAAACATTTTAATGTTTTTGTTTCTCCAAACATTTTTATGTTTTTGTTTCTCCAAACATTTTTATGTTTTTGTTTCTGCAAACATTTTAATGTTTTTTGTTTCTCCAAACATTTTTATGTTTTTGTTTCTCCGAACATTTTTATGTTTTTGTTTCTCCAAACATTTTTATGTTTTTGTTTCTCCAAACATTTTTATGTTTTTGTTTCTCCAAACTTTTTTTATTTTTATTTCTCCAAACATTTTTATGTTTTTGTTTATCCAAACATTTTTATGTTTTTGTTTCTCCAAACATTTTATGTTTTTGTTTCTTCAAACATTTTATGTTTTTGTTTCTCAAAACATTTTTATGTTTTTGTTTCTTCAAACATTTTATGTTTTTGTTTCTCAAAACATTTTTATGTTTTTGTTTCTCCAAACATTTTATGTTTTTGTTTCTTCAAACATTTTATGTTTTTGTTTCTCCAAACATTTTATGTTTTTGTTTCTTCAAACATTTTATGTTTTTGTTTCTCAAAACATTTTTATGTTTTTGTTTCTCCAAACATTTTATGTTTTTGTTTCTTCAAACATTTTATGTTTTTGTTTCTCAAAACATTTTTATGTTTTTGTTTCTCCAAACATTTTATGTTTTTGTTTCTCCAAACATTTTATGTTTTTGTTTCTTCAAACATTTTATGTTTTTGTTTCTTCAAACATTTTATGTTTTTGTTTCTCCAAACATTTTATGTTTTTGTTTCTTCAAACATTTTATGTTTTTGTTTCTCAAAACATTTTTATGTTTTTGTTTCTCCAAACATTTTTATGTTTTTGTTTCTCCAAACATTTTTATGTTTTTGTTTCTCCAAACTTTTTTTATTTTTATTTCTCCAAACATTTTTATGTTTTTGTTTATCCAAACATTTTTATGTTTTTGTTTCTCCAAACATTTTATGTTTTTGTTTCTTCAAACATTTTTATGTTTTTGTTTCTCCAAACATTTTATGTTTTTGTTTCTTCAAACATTTTATGTTTTTGTTTCTCCAAACATTTTATGTTTTTGTTTCTTCAAACATTTTATGTTTTTGTTTCTTCAAACTTTTTATGTTTTTGTTTCTCAAAACATTTTATGTTTTTGTTTCTCCAAACTTTTTATGTTTTTGTTTTCATAAACATTGTTGTGTTTTAGTTTTTTTCTCCAAATATATTATATTTTTTAATTTTTGAATAAATTTATTTGAAATATTTATTATATAAACTTATTTGTTCAAATTTAAATGTATTTTTTATTTATTCGCTTTCGGATTCGGAGTTGACCAAACATCAATTAATAAATATTGTTAATTTTTAAAATATTAATTCTATTTTTATTGCAGATCTTTTTTCCCGAGCAATCCAAATGAGTGGTTCATCGATGGATTCCACTGTGTTTGGTTCCAGAGTTCCAAGTGAAACCATTCGAATGGCCATTATTTTGGGATGTCCAATTCAGAATGGATCCAAGGCAATTAAAAATTGTCTAAAACACAAAAGTGCTGAGCAAATGATGAAAGCCGTCAATCAAATGGTAAAAAAAAAGAAATGAAATAATTTATTGATGATTTTAGGGGCAAGCCAGAAGGGATCCGAATACATTTTTATTCACGCCAAGATTTGATGGAGATTTCTTTCCCAAAACAACAACGGAATTGGTAAAAGAAGCACCAAAAAAGGAAACACTTTTTGGCTTTAACAAATTGGAATCGCTTTTTTTCAGTAAAATTTAAAAATATACTTTTTTAGCAAAATTTTTAATTGCATTTTAGCCCTTTTGATTGGCCAAAACTTTACAGTTAATCATCAGATGTTACCTTGGGCCGAAATTTCAAGCTATGGGCCTAATCAATTTCGCAATTATATTTCAACATTTTTGGCCACAAAAAAAAGATTTGGGGCGAAGTCAGACGAAGTTGCAGAGAAAATATTCACATTTTATTCCACTCGTAAAGAAAATGCATCGTATGGAAAAAATTATTTTTACATTCGACAGTGGACAGAAGTGAGAATTGTTTAGTTTATTTCAATATAATTGATTTATTAAAGTTGCTTGGCGATATTGTCTATGTTGTGCCAATGATCAGAGAATTGAGGGAAAAGGTCAAAAATGGTTGGCCATCATATTTGTATCATTTTGAACATTTTAATGAGAAAATATTTCCACCTTTTGTCAAAATTCATGGTAATGAAAATTTGAAAAAAAAATTTATAGATTTAAAAAATTTTAGAAGCTTTTCACCTCTATGATATAGCCCATGTTTTCCGACTTGACTTTTTGCCTCAATTGAAAATTGTGGAACCGAAAATTGAAGCATTCATGGTTGAGGCATTCCGAAATTTCATCAAAACCGGGTAAAATTTTTAATTTATTATAATTTTAATAATTCAAAACAAATAATAAAGAATTAATAAATTTTTTAAAATTGCTACCTATTTTTATTTTCCCTTTTCAGTAACCCATCAAAAATAGCGCCAATCGTCGGCGATAATACTGGATATGTTTGGCCCCAGGTTTCGCCTCATCAACTCAATCATTTTGCTATAAAATTGCCAAAACCTATCAAAATGGACAATATGCCAAAAGTTTCAGAACGTGTCCAATTCTGGGATAACTTGGCAATTCAATATCCACAATTCGATTTGATTCTTGAGAGAAGCCGTGGAATTTATCAAAAAAAAAAGAGAATTCGATCCCAAATTGACAAAATCTGAGTAACATTTTTCGTATTCATTTAATTGTAATAAATAATAATAATAATCGAATGAATGGAATCAAAGGATTTAATAAAAGAGAAAATATTAATTTGCCGAAAAAAAAGAATTAATCTGCCGAAAATTTTTCGTTCGAAATATTTTATATTTTTGAAGCCATATAACTTGGCCATAACTAGTTATTATGGCTCAGTGTTTTATTCAGGGCAAGATGGGATTAGGGTCTAGGGATTAGAGAATTTTAAAGAAATCTGATTTGGCCAAGTTATATGGCCTCAAAAATTATTATTTTTCGACACGTAAAATTTTTGGAAAATTAATTCTTTTTAGACAAATTAATAATTACACATCCTTTAATAAAATAAATTGATGACAAGAGGAATGGCGACTTATAAAAATTGAATTTATTTTGGATCAAGCCTTATTAGAAGTGAATCGAAAATTTGAAACTAAAATTTTAAAAATCATCATATTCTTAAAATTCTAACTAAACGGAAATAAAATTTACTCTTCCCTTTCAATGACAAATATAATGAAAATAACGCCTATGCTATAAGGTATATACGCATTCGAAAACCACCACATTGGTCAAAATGAAGAAAAAATTAGAAAATAAAACTTACTTTTCCCCTTCAATGACAATGAAAAATAATAAAAATAATACCACTAGAGGCGCATTCGAAAACCTAATTGCCCAGTCAGAGTGAAGGAAAGAATGTGAAAGAAAAATTGCAGAATATGCAATTTACGTTACAAAAATCTAGCATAAAAGAAATTTATTAATATAATTTAATTGATAGCATTTAAAATGATTGTGAATTAAAAAATCAAATTTCATTAATTTCTTTTGTAACAATTGCGAATTTAAAATATTACTTTCTTATTTATTTTCCCCTTTCTTCTCATATTCTTTCTCTTAAATAATCTGCATTCTCGACAAAATTTGCCAGAGAGGTCAAGCTCGATCCCAAATGTAAATATTGCGGCTGTTGTTTGAAGAAGCTGGCTTTCCATCCCAGAGTCTGGGCCAAATATACATAATTCGACAAAAATTAGACAGAAATGATTTCATATTTTGTTGGAATTAATAAATAAATAAATCATGGAATTAAATAAAACGAGTTCTTATCTTGAAAAGAGTTCACAAATTTTGGCTATTTCCTACATACTATAAATATTAAATAATAATGGATTAATAACATAAATTGAAAATTCTATCTATAAAACATAATTCGAATTTGACGGAAATGATCAAAATTTAATTTCACTATTTTGGATCAATCCAAAAGAGAGAGAGAGAGATAATTCCAGATGACATTATTAATATTTTTCGGTTATTTTCTGGTTTAACAAATTTACTTTTAAATCCCTTTTGGTTTGTCTCAATTGGGTGTGCCCTCTTTTGAGTTGGACTTTATATATAAGAACTTCCTGCAGTCAAAATATTCTTATTGTATAATAAAATTTTTTAATATTTTCTCAATTTTTTACAAGCATTAAAAAATGAATTATTTACTAATTTTTCTTTCATTTTCAACAATTTTATTCAATCATCACATTTATGCAACTGGTATTGATTTGAATCAATGTTAATTTAAAAAAAATTTAATAAAATTTTTTCTGTTCAAAAAATCGGAATTAATTGATTTATAAAAATTAGATTTCGTCTATTAATAATAATAAGATGGCCACAAAGAATAATTCAAATTTTTTCCTTTGCTTTGAAAAATTATTTTTAGTTGGATAATTTAATATTTTTTCAAAAATCAAAATTTTTGAAAATTAAAAAAAAATTTTTAATTGTTTTTATTTTTAGAACCAATTGTAAGAACAAAATATGGTGATGTTCGAGGATTCAATGCCCTCAATGGGAGTATTGATGTTTTCTTCGGTATTCCATATGCAAGGCCTCCATTGGGAAAATATCGTTTTGAAGTCAAAAAAAATGTTCTAAATAATATTTAATTATCCATTTTTAGAAACCGCATGAACCAGAAAAATGGCAAGGAATTTTGGATGTGACCAATCAAAGAAATGGATGCTATCCACACACGGCCGCAATGGATAAAGCCGGAAATTTTATTGGAAATTACACTGAAGATTGCCTCATTTTGAATATTTTTACACCGAATAAAAGAAGGGTTCAATGATAGAATAATTCGTCAAATAATTTTAATAATTTTGCAGTGGGAATATCCAGTTTTTGTGATTGTCCATGGAGGCGGATTTGAAACTGGCTCTGCGGGCATGTTTTCAAATTATACGGATATTGGCATTAAATTTGTTCAACATGGCATTGTTGTAGCCGTCATTCAATATCGCCTTGGGGAATTGGGTAAAAGTGACATTTAAAAATTGAATTAATTTTTTAAAGGTTTTGCCTCAACTGGAGACCAAATTATGCCCGGAAATTTGGGGCTTTGGGATCAAACAGCCGCATTGAAATGGGTTAAAACAATATTTTTTATTATTTATTATCAAATCAATCACAGATTCAAGAGAATATTGCTGCATTTGGGGGTGATCCAAAACAAATAACGGTAAAAGGACAATCAGCTGGTTCAAAGGCGGTCAGTGCCCTCACATTGTCCCCGCATAGTCGAGGTAAATAAAATTAAATTATTCTAGTTCAAAAAAAATATTATTAGAAAAAGAGAATTAACTTTATTTGTATTAATCAATATGCAAAATATGTTCTTATTTTTAATCCTGATATTTTATTCTGTTTTGAAATTTTAAACTGATATTTATTTTATTCTAATTATTAATCTCGTGTTTAATTCTAAAATTTATTTTGTTCTGAATTTTATTCTATTCTAATTTTTATTCTGTACTGATTTTTAATCTATCCTAATATACTAAACGGATTTGTTTGTCATCATAAAATATTAGTTAAATTTATTTTGGCGTTATGTTTAATTTTTGGATTTTTTGTCTTTTTTTAATAAAAATTAAAAAGCAATTAAATAAGAGAAAGAACAAAAACAGAAAATGTTTGTAGGAATAAAAGGCAAAAATGTTTTTAGGAATAAAAACATAAAAATTTAGGAAGAAAAAATATAAAATGTTTGGGAATTCAAAAAATTCAAAATGTTTGGATGAATAAAAACAAATGTTTTGGAGAAAATAAACACAAATAATTTGGAGAACAAAAACACAATTATTATTTTTTTGGAGAACAATAGCACAAATATTTTGGAGAACAAAAACACAAATATTTTGGAGAACAATAACACAAATATTTTGGAGAACAAAAACACAAATATTTTGGAGAACAATAACACAAATATTTTGGAGAACAAAAACAATTGGGAAAATAAAAGTACAAAATGTTTGAGAAAACTAAGACATAAATTGATTTCGACAAAAATTCTAAATGTTTGGGAAAAGTTAAACATAAAATGTTTGAGGAATGAAAAACATAAAATGTTTGGGAAAAAAAGACACAAATTATTAGGGAATATAAAAACTCAAATATTTTATGCACTAAACACAAATATTTGGTTGAACAAAATTACAAATTATGGAGAAAAAATATGTTTGGGAAATCAAAAAATAAAACAAAATATTTGGTGAAAAAACATAAATTGTTTTGGAATACAAAAACTCAAAATATTTGGATGAACAAATACAAATATTTTGGAGAACAAATAAAACAAATGGGAAAATAAAAACATAAAATGCACAAAATGTTTGGGAAAACAAAAACATAAAATGTTTGGGAAAACAAAAACATAAAATGTTTGGGAAAACAAAAACATGAAATGTTTGGGAAAACAAAAACAAAATGTTTGGGAAAACAAAAACATAAAATGTTTGGAAAACAAAAACATAAAATGTTTGGGAAAACAAAAACATGAAATGTTACATGAAATGTTTGGGAAAACAAAAACATGAAATGTTTGGGAAAACAAAAACAAAATGTTTGGGAAAACAAAAACAAAATGTTTGGGAAAACAAAAACATAAAATGTTTGGAAAACAAAAACATAAAATGTTTGGGAAAACAAAAACATGAAATGTTTGGGAAAACAAAAACATGAAATGTTTGGGAAAACAAAAACATGAAATGTTTGGGAAAACAAAAACATGAAATGTTTGGGAAAACAAAAACATAAAATGTTTGGGAAAACAAAAACATAAAATGTTTGGGAAAACAAAAACATGAAATGTTTGGGAAAACAAAAACAAAATGTTTGGGAAAACAAAAACAAAATGTTTGGGAAAACAAAAACATAAAATGTTTGGAAAACAAAAACATAAAATGTTTGGGAAAACAAAAACATGAAATGTTTGGGAAAACAAAAACATAAAATGTTTGGGAAAACAAAAACATGAAATGTTTGGGAAAACAAAAACATAAAATGTTTGGGAAAACAAAAACATAAAATGTTTGGGAAAACAAAAACATGAAATGTTTGGGAAAACAAAAACAAAATGTTTGGGAAAACAAAAACAAAATGTTTGGGAAAACAAAAACATAAAATGTTTGGAAAACAAAAACATAAAATGTTTGGGAAAACAAAAACATGAAATGTTTGGGAAAACAAAAACATAAAATGTTTGGGAAAACAAAAACATGAAATGTTTGGGAAAACAAAAACATAAAATGTTTGGGAAAACAAAAACATAAAATGTTTGGGAAAACAAAAACATGAAATGTTTGGGAAAACAAAAACATAAAATGTTTGGGAAAACAAAAACATAAAATGTTTGGGAAAACAAAAACATAAAATATTTGGGGAAACAAAAACATAAAATGTTTGGGAAAACAAAAACATAAAATGTTTGGGAATGCAAAAACAAAAAAAAAGTTTTGGAAAAGAAAAACAAAAAAATTTTTGTAAAAATAAAACACAAAAAAAACAAAAATAATTTGAAGGAACAAAAACACAAAATGTTTAATAAGAATAAAAACACAAAATGTTTTGTAGTAAAGAAAACATAAATTTTTGGGATAATAAAAAATAATCGGACCTAAAATTTGCAGCTCAACTTAAAATTAGACCAAAAATGTTCCCATAGAGGAAAAAGAATAAATAAAATGCATATTCAAAAAAAAAAATAAAATACAATTCTATAAATAAAGTTCAATGCTCTGACTTTGCTTATTATTATTATTAATTAAACATTCAATTTTTAAAATAAGCGCTTGTTTATTTCTATTCTGATTTTCATTCTTTTCTGATAATTATTTTGTTCTAATTTTTATTCTATTTATTTTTATTCTGATTTTCATTTTCGATTTTTATTTCCTATTTTTATTACGATTTTATATTCTGATTTTATTTTAAAAATATTTTTACAGATCTTTTTTCCCGAGCAATCCAAATGAGTGGTTCATCGATGGATTCCGCCGTATTTGGTTCCCGAGTTGCAAATGAAACAATTCGAATGGCCACAATTTTGGGATGTCCAATTCAAAATGGTTCCAAGGCAATTAAAATTTGCCTAAAGGAGAAGAGTGTAGAGCAAATAATGAAAGCCGTCAATCAAATGGTAAAAAAAATGAATTAAAATGAAATTAAAATTATTTTTTATTTTTAAGGGACAAGGCAGAAGGGATCCGAATGCATTTTATTTCACGCCAAGATTTGATGGAGATTTCTTTCCCAAAACAACAACAGAATTGGTCAAAGAAGCACCAAAAAAGGAAACACTTTTTGGCTTTAACAAATTGGAATCACTTTTATTCAGTAAATTTTTACAAATTTTTAATATTTATTTATATTTAGCCCTTCTTTCTGGCAAAAACTTTACAATTAGTCACCAAATGTTACCTTGGGATGAAATTGCCGGCTATGGGCCTGAACAATTTCGGAATTATATTTCAACATTTGTGGCCACAAAGGAACGATTTGGGGTGAAATTGGCAAATGAAGTGGCCGAAAAAATATTCACATTTTATTCTACTCGAGAAGAAAATGCCAAAAATGGACAAAATTATTTTTACATTCGACAATGGACTGAAGTAAATTTAATTAAAATTTAATTTCATTTTTGTAATGGGAATTTGAAGATGATTAGTGACATTGTCTATGTTGTGCCAATAATAAGGGAAGTGAGGGAAAAGGTCAAAATGGGTTGGCCCACATATTTGTACCATTTTGATTATGTGGATGAGAAAATATTTGCGCCTCCAGTCAAAATTCATGGTAATAAAAATTTTAAAAAAAAAATAAAAAGTATTTTAGAAAGTTTCCACGCCTATGATATGGCCCATGTTTTCCGTCTTGGCTTTATGCCGGCAATTTCAGAATTTAAAATTGAAGCATTCATGGTTGATGCATTCCGAAATTTCATCAATTACGGGTAAAATTGTTAATATTATTTTAATATATTTTTTAAAAATGCAAAAACCAAAACGGATTTTTTATTTTACACAAAAAATTTCATAATTATAATTCCCGTGAATTAACCAAAGTTTATTTAAATTAATTTTGAGAATCTTATTTGGTTTCGTAAAGAACCCGAGAATGGCACATTTGATCAATTTAATTTATGAAATTCCAATTTCAGAACTGAAATACTGCCTAGGAAAAATTAGTAAACCAAAATCGGTTTTGGTTTAAAAACAACGATTTAATTTCTAAACCAAGAATATTATTTAAAATCGAAATTTCTTAGACTAGGACCATCTCAAATCGAATGAACAAATCATCAATTTTCTGGATTGTACTATAGAATGAGTGATACGGAATTAACAAATTTCCCCTATTAAATGAAAATGACAAATATATTTTAAAAATAATAAAAATCCTTATGATTACTTTCATTTTTCTATACAGTTATCCATACGAAATGATGCCGCCATTCGAACCCGAAGTTTGGCCCCAAGTTTCCACTCATCAACTCAATCATTTTGCAATAAAATTGCCAAAACCTATCAAAATGAACAATATGTCAAAAATTTTAGAACGTGTCCAATTTTGGGATAACTTGGCCATCCAATATCCTCAATTCGATTTGATTCTTGAGAGAAATCTTTGAATTTTTTGGACGAAAAATTTGATTTTGAGTTGACATTTTGTGAACAAACAAAGTAAATTTATGATGAATTTAAAGTTAAGGATGATTATTCATATTTCTATTATATTTTTGGAATTATGCAAATGAATTTAACAAGTAACAACAATAAATTTTAATATACACTTATTCTTAATAAATTTTTGTTTGTATTATATAATCACAATTCACAACACAATCGGTCAAATGTCCGATCAATGTATTAACGATAAAAAATTTAAAAAAAATTCATTAATTTTTTAGTCATACCAAATTTTAGAAATCAAATTTTAATAAAATATTTTTGCAAAATTTGAAATTAAAAAGATTTATTTAACTGACGATAAAAATGATATATTGTTTGATTAACTGTATTCATGTCAAAAATTTATGATTTGTTCCATTTATTTTCCTCATATTCTCGTCCCATTTTCTTCTCAATCATCCGCATCTCCGAAATTTGTCGGAACGGTCAAGCCCATTTTCTTGCACACATCATTGCAAATATGGCGGCTGAAGAAACTTTTCATCCCGGTCTTGCCCAAATTTGTGCGGCCAAAACGAGTCAAATCGGTACAATGGATGGCGGGATCGGTCAATTCGATGCTCTTGTTGCCAGCCCCATCAGTGCTGATAATTCCTTGCAAATCCACGACCATCAAATAGCCACGACTGGTCTAAAAAATTAGAAAATTATATATATTTGTCGGAAAAACAACATTTGTTTATAAAAATTTCAATTATTTTTTATAAATTTATTCATTTATTTTAATTACATTTGAAATGGTGCTTTATTATATCTTTAATTAATCCATATTTAAATAATTTCTATTCCTTCCAACTTCCTACCTGATATGTCCAATGGGAGAAGGCCATCAACTGCTCAACAAATTTCAAATCCACTCCTTTTGCCTTTGCAGTCTCTTCAAGCATTGAATAATCAAAATTGTTGGAAAAGCGCAGAAAATCGTAACCAATTGGATATAAACGTTCACAAGACATGTAGACACCACGTCCAGTGGTTGCGTCTTTGTAGGAGAACACTTGGCTTTTGAGGAATTTGATGGCATATCCACTGCCAACCTTAATAACCAAATATTAACTTTATACGCTTTATGTTTATTGTATGTATAATATGAATTTTATTTAAAAAATCATCTAAGTAAATACTAAAATTTTCTCCAATTACAGAGTTTGAAAGAAATTCATTTTCCGGAAAGAAACATATTTTCCGTAAAGAAAAACATTTTTTCCAGAATGGATAAACACTTTCAACAAAAAAAAAACACATTTTTCCGGAATGAAACACATTTTACGGAAAGAAACACATTTTTCTGAATGAAACACTTTTCTGGAAAGAAACACATTTTTCTAAATGACATATTTTTCTGAATGAAATACATTTTTCTGAAAGAGCACATTTTTCCCGAATGAAACACATTTTCCGGAAAGAAACATATTTTTCTGAATGAAACAAATTTTCCGGAATCCGGAATGAAACACATTTTTCTGGAATGAAAGACATTTTCCGGAATGAAACACATTTTTCCTGAATGAAACACATTTTAAGGAATGAAACATATTTTTCTGGAATGAAAGACATTTTCCGGAATGAAACACATTTTTCCTGAATGAAACACATTTTTCCAGAATTAAACACATTTTTCCAGAATGGAACACATTTTTCGGTATGAAATACATTTTTTTTGGAATGAAACACATTTTTTATGTATGAAATACATTTTTTGGAATGAAACACATTTTTTTTGGAATGAAACACATTTTTCCTGTATGAAACACATTTTTCCGGAATGGAACACATTTTTCCTCTATGAAACACATTTTTTCGGAATGAAACACATTTCTTCAGATGAAACACATTTTTCCGGAATGAAACACATTTTTCCGGAAAGAAATACATCTTTCCGTAATAAAAGACATTTTAAGGATGGAAAAACATTTTTTCGGAATGAAACACATTTTTCCGGAATGAGACACAAATTTTCCGGAATGAAACACATTTTTCCTGTATGAAACACTTTTTCCGGAATGAAACACATTTTTCCAGAATGAAACACATTTTTCCGGAATGAAACACATTTTCCGGAATGAAACACATTTTTTTAAGGATTGAAAAACATTTTTTCGGAATGAAACACATTTTTCCGGAATGAGACACAAATTTTCCGGAATGAAACACATTTTTCCAGAATGAACACATTTTTCCAGAATGAAACACATTTTTCCAGAATGAAACACATTTTTTCTTTATGAAACACTTTTTTCCGGAATGAAACACATTTTTCCAGAATGAAACACATTTTTTCGGAATGAAACACATTTTTCCGGAAAGAAATACATCTTTCCGTAATAAAAGACATTTTAAGGATTGAAAAATATTTTTTCGGAATGAAACACATTTTTCCGGAAGAGACACAAATTTTCCGGAATGAAACACATTTTTCCAGTATGAAACACATTTTTCGGTATGAAATACATTTTTTTTGGAATGAAACACATTTTTCCAGAATGAAACACATTTTTCCAGAAACCAGAATTAAACACATTTTTCCTGTATGAAACACTTTTTTCCGGAATGAAACATATTTTTCCAGAATGAAACACATTTTTCCGGAATGAAACACATTTTTCTGGAATAAAACATATTTTTGATAAACATTAAAAATCAGAAACATTGCGGAAAACGCAAAAAAAAATTGTTTCATATGAAACACAAAAAATCAATACTTCCGGAAAAGTGCAGATGAATTTTTATTCCAACCTTTTCGAGGCTTGTTGCACTGAAAATCGAAGCCAAATAGGCGGCAATAGTCTGCAATTGGATGGCGCCTTCATAGTGCAATGGCGAGTTAAGGAACCCCGTGGCAGTCACATATTTCTTCAGCACAATGTTGACGGGTGGCTTGTCAGGTGATGTCACATCACATCCATAGTAGGCAACACGCTCCACTCCCTTGGCAAATGGTTTTGGCCCCAACTGGACAATCGCTTTGACCGGTTGTTTTGGTTTCAGCGGAACACCTTTTATTAATATTTTCATAATATAAAAATTTGATAAAATTCACCAGAGAAGACGTCAGCCATTGAACTTGGTAATTCGTAAGTGAGAAAAATGCCAGTGGTTTTAGCGATTCCATTCCAATTTGGCATGGCACGATCGAAGGCCAAGCCAGCGGCAAATTGACGACGGCCAGCGGATGGACCAGCAACTGAAAGAAAAAAAAAAGAATTAGTTCCAATTTGTCAGAAAAATAATTTTGATCACCCATTTCTTTGATTAAAATAATTAAAAATTAATATTATTCTTCCTTCGAAAAGTTACCTTTTGACACAGCCATGCTTGTTGTGCTAGTAATGGCGTTGAGCAAATGGCCAGCATTCTTGATGTTGCAAACCACAATCTCGTCACCATAAATTTCAGAAAATTTCGCGATCATTATATCAGTACTATCATAGATTTTGCCGAAATGATAGGTGATATCTTTATTTGCCAATTCGCCCAATAAATGTTGAATGGAACGTCCTTTCGGATCACCGCCTAAAATATCAATATTTAAAAATTATTAAATTTTCATTCTAATCTAAGATAATTTCATTATTTAAAAAATATTAATCATTTTCTAATCTTTTAAAAATTTTTTTAAAATTGTCCTTTAATATGAATATTTCAAGAAAAATTAGTATAGAAATTCATTATTCCAAAATTTAATGAAAATAAAAAAATAATATTGTTTATGTTTTAGTCAATTAATAAAATTCAAAAGTGAAATGAATTTAACTAAGAAAACCGAAAAACAAAATAATACCGAAAAAAGGTGTAATTCTATATTAATATTTAGGTATAAACTAATAAAGATTTTTACCAGGATATGTATCATGGGTGATATCATGGTATTCTCTCCCATGGCACGGAGCATCAGCAATATGGAAGAGCACCCGGGTGGACCCATCCGTTGACCAGTTCAGTGCAATACTTTTCTCCAAACCACCAAAAACATCTTCAGGGGTATCATCGCCACCAGTTTCTTGAATGGGAAGGCAGAAAGCGTGGAAGTTGGCAACAGAATCGCAAAAATCAAGTACTTCAAATGGATTTGCATCGCTAATGTCACGATAGCCAACGAATGCGAGGCGAATCTGATTATTGAAAATTTTACATTATTTAATAAAGGGATGGAATAGAAAAATAATTTCCAATACAACTTGAATGAAAATAAGAGGGATATTATTCTGATTGGCCAGAGAATATAAATATACTACCATTTATTTTACAATTAGACCGATTTCATCTAGTGGTGGTAGATCTTCAAAAATGCTAAAATTATATAAATATTCCAAAAAGTTTATAAATGGATTAGAGAAAAGGAAAATTGTATAATATATTAGAAGGAAAATGTTCTCCAGCAAAAAGTCTGGAGAGTTAAGATTTTTGAATTTTTTATGATTCATTTCGGAAGAAATTTTTATTAATTATTATAAAATAAATTTCCGGAAGGCTATACTTATTCTCTTATCAAATCAAACTAATTCCCCATATTTTAACAATCTTCATTCTGATAAAATGGAAAATAATCAATCAAATGTAATCTTTTTCGGAAAAAGATTACCTTCAATTTTAATATAATAATTTTTCACTAGATTTCCAACCTTTTTCACGATTGGCGCAAATCGAACCGAGGCACGTCCCATTGTTGGTGGCACTTCAGGAATAGCAGTGAGTTTGTCAACAATTGAATGGATTTGGTCCTTCACAGCTTGAATATGTCCGCCCATACTTCCAGTCACATCCACCTGTGATAATTATTTGTGTATTTGATCATTCATTTTAAATTTAAATTATTTTATTCTGATGATATAAAACATTATTGATTTTTTATTATTTCATTCTCCTTTTATTAATTTGTTAATTTTAATTCAATATCTTGGGAACAGGATTATTTGTCGCCGGCCGGTTTGTCGCTGCCAGTTTGTCGCCGCCCAATTTGTCGCCAGCCGATTTGTCGCCGTTAAATAAAGGTGTGAACTAATTTGAATGATTTTGGTATCAAATTAAAGAGCACTCTTGGCAATTCAACGATGTTAATTTTATTTAGATTGGTTCAGATATGATGAAGTTTTGCCCAAAAAACCACTGAAAATTTCGCAAATCCATAGCAAAGGTCATTTTGAATCGTTTTTTTGGGCAAAACTTCATTATTTCTGAACCAAATCATTCAATTAGTTCCACCTTGATGAGTTATTTAACGGCGACAAAACGGCTTGGCGACAAACTGGCCGGCCGCCGGCGACAAAATGAGGCGTACCCCAATACCCAATATCTTGTATCATCCGAAAAGAATAAATTTTTACTGACTGAATTTTATTTGTGTTTTCGCTGTTATTTTGGGCAAAAATATTACTAACCATGAAACACAAGTCCAAACATTTTGCCGCCTGCATTTGCTTGACCACATCCTGCACTCGAGCTTTGCGCAAATTGATTGCACGTTGAGTATTATCTGCCAATTCCGCGTCCGTTTTTGCATCGCCAGCATATTCAATATTCGATTCCACAAAAACACGTCGCAATGATTTGTTCTTCTCGCGCATTGCCCGTTCGAATGTCCACGAAGACAGTTGAGAAGATGCGTCCAAATTAGCCCATGAAGCCTCTTCATCTTCAGAAATTTGATGCATATTTATAGCACAACAGATTTTTATTAATTTCAAATGCTAAAATGTTCAAATTAATATTATTAAAAATGTAATTTATTTTTTAAAATTAAAATGAAACAATTTTGAGTAATTTTTCTTCAGAGATCAGATTTATATGTTTATGATTATGGAAAAGGAAAATATGAGCCTAAGATTTTTTTTGCTGAAAAGGGCGGGATGGAAATCGAATAGAAAGGGCGAAGAAAGGATTGGAAATGGTGAATGGTCTTATTTGGGGCTAATAACTGACATTTGCAGACCCGACACGAAACGGTCTGCTGCTGGTGCCGAATGCCGATAATGGCAAGGCTCTGCTGGTGTGACATTGTTTATGGATGGCATATTTCCTCTCAATTGTTGGACGCGACCTTTTATTTTCCAATTGAAGAGTCTTTTTTTCCAAGCAATGAGACATTGCGTCAGGGATTAAATTTGAGGTGAATTGAATTGACTCAGGCCGTCAATCAATAATACTCTTTCCTTGCCTATGCTGACGCATAGGTTTTTCTCTTTCTCTGTCAGGCTGCTGGTAGGCTTGATTTGTTTCTTCTCTCCACTTTTTCAAGTGAATTGGAATTGTTTTCTTGGGGTAGAAGCAATTGGGAATGTTTTTGGAAAAAGTAAATTGTTGTGTTGAGATGTTTTTGCTGCCCCAAAACATCTACTCTACACCTTTACAGAAGGGAAAATATATTTTGAGGCCTAAAATGTGTGAATAATGGGAATTGGGAATAATTATTAAATTGGGAGAAAGATCAAATTGAACATTAGGAAGGATATTAATTTAAATTCTTAAATGCTTTTATGACATAACTTAATTTTAAAGAAAAAGTCCAAATAAGTGTCGGGAAAATATTAATTTAACCAAAACAAAATTAATTTACCCAAATTCTTTCATGTCGAAAAATATTATATTTTTGGGGCCATATAACTTGGCCATAACTAGGTATTAAGGCTCAGGGTTAGTTTCAGGGTAGGATGGGATTAGGGGCCAGGGGTTAGTAAATCTTAAAGAAGTCTGATTTAGCCAAGTTATATGGATATGGCCTTAAAAAATGATTATTTTTCGAATACGAAAAATTTGGGGTAAATTAAATTCTTTTTTGGGCAAATATAAACTCCCAATAAGTTTCACTGGAACTTTAGAAAATTTAAAAAAAAAAGATAGCTATTATATTAGTCAAAGGAAGAAATAAATGCTACAAAACTAAAAAATAAATGCCGCTTGCTGCTGGCTCTGGCTAGCAACAATGAATGTTTCTTCTTTGCACATTTTCACACTGAACAAAACAATTTTCGCAATGATGTCAAATTTCAAAAAATGCTAAATCCAACAATGATGACTAGAGAGCGGATTTATATATGCACGAAAAAGTGCCAAAATATGCAAATTTAGAAAAAATTTCTTAAAATATGCCAATTTTAGTAAAATTTGCCCAAAAATATGCAATTTTTCGATTTTTATTGCATTTTTGAAGGACAATTTTTGCCAAAAAAGTGCCAAAATATGCAATTGCATATAAATATATGCAATTTCATAAAAATCCGCTCTCTAATGATGAGACTGAAAAGGACAGTCGGCGAAATTAAAAGGCCTCAAATCTGCGAATAGCATTTTCAAATGTCATATTATCTGTGTTTTTAAACGTCCACCGGGGTCATCTCCACAATAGACAAAGGCCTATGCAAATATGGGCGAATCCACAATTCTGCAATTATAAATTTCTGGAATATTTGTATTTTTATTTGTCGACCGCCGATAGGGGCCACGGGCAATTGATAGCTCATTCGAAAGAGCTCGGCGAGCTGAATTGTCTAGAGGTAGACAAAATGGTACTTTTCCGTTATCTGTGATCAGATTTTTTTCACCCCCAAAATTACCTTATGTTACCCCCAAAAATTGAAAATCTTAGAATCACCTAAAATCATTTTTTTCATCGTTTTACAATCAATTATGAATATTTAAGTAAGAATCACGAAAAAAAATTTCAAATCTGGTCACAGATAACGGAAAAGTACCGACAAAATTGCGCCGAGTTGCTTGGTAACTTTTCCAAAGATGTGATGTTTCAATTCAATGCTTTTATTTTTAGTTTTTTAGGAAAACAATGGCGAATTAAATATCTCTCATCGAGACACGTCGATTAAGCTACTATTTCACCGAAAAATTCCTCTAAGTTTCGGACCAGCAGAGGGGGGCCATTCACTTAATTCAATATAAATAATGTTATTAAAAAATAATAGTTATTTTATATTCATTTTAACTTAATTAATATTTCCATTTTCATCATTAAACAAATATTCAAGTAATTTTGTCAGCATTCCAATTTAAATGAGAGAAAATTAGCATAATTTGTTTAAAAATGTAGAAAATTCCAAGAAAATTTGGAGGAGAATTTCGCCTTTTTGAAATGATTCAAAGATATTGTGGATTTGAAATAGAAATATAGGACTTTAATTATCATATAACCTCTTATAATTCCCCATCCTCTAATAATTCCCCAGTCTCGACTTTTCGGACTTATAGCTCCTGGTAGTGCGAAATTAAAAAAAACAATTTTTATTGCAATTTCTTAGTTCCCTAAAGCTCTACAAAATTCGCGAATTGAGGAGTTAGACCCCAATTTCACAATTTTTGAGGGGATGAAAAATAATTGCGCATGGGAAAATAAAAGAGATTATATGGTATACATATAGAGCATTCTACTTTTTTGAAAATTTGATTTTTAAGGATTTAATTAAAAGATTAAATCTTTTTATTTCTTAATTATAAAAATAGAACAAAAATGAAATTAAGACAATTGAAAGTGTAAAAATTCTAAAGCAAATATTCAGAGTTGATTGGCCAATTCCATTGTGGTCATTTGCGAGCAATTTTTGTGGATCCCATTGTTCACATTCCAACCAGTCTGCATCCAATGCCGGCAGTTCAAACCAATCAATCAGCATTTTTAGAAGAGCACTAGAAAAATAAAAAAAATGAATTTAAAATTTATTTTTAATTAATTGTATAAATTTTTTATTTTTGATTATGAGATTAAAATTTAATTTTTTGATTAGATTATTTTTCCATATTAATTTTGCTATAAAAGATTGTCAATTTTACTGATGAATAGAATATATTGTAATTTTTTTTGGAATAAATTAATTGCACATTGCTTTAAGTGAAAGGAAAGAGGATGACGTGGCGCAGTAGGTTAAAAGGATTGATGGAGATTGGAGATGGACCATATTTCCTTTCATTCTGCATTAAGCTGGGTCAAGAATATGCCAAGTCATCCATTATTTTTTTGTTAAAAAATTTGTCAGAATATTTTTTATCAATTCAAATTTTAAAAAATTTGTTTTATGCTCAAATACAAACCCAGAACTTTTGTTGTTCAGCCGTACAAAAAATAGGATTGCCCTTCGATGACATAAATGAGACACTGCTTTCAAATGGCAATCCGAGTAGCTGCTCATTGCCCTGATTTAAAATAAATTAAATATAAAATCAATAGAAAATTAACATTAAAATTCTTTTAATTTATAAATTTTAAAATTATTTTAAAATTTTCACCTGCAAAGTCGTCGAAATCCATCCTCCATTTCTTGCCCTTTTTCCGCATTTTCTGACTCATTAATTTCTTCTTGATTTTGATCGAGAATTAATCGATGCTGAATGGCCTCATAAATGTCATTCTCCATTAAAGACCAATGCAACTTTATAAAATAAAATTTTATTAAATTATTTTTAAAATAATGAAATAAATTTTGAATTTTCCTAAAAATTTAAAAAATCTATAGAATTTTAAAAAAATATAAAAAACAATTTTTAATATTTTTTTTTTATAAGTTAGTGTTTTAGGCTAAAATTTTTATTTGACCAATTTTTAAAGCCTTTGTCAAAAAAATTTTTTCCTTTAAGAAATTTATATAAAATTTGAAAAAAAAATAAAATTACTTGACAACTCTTCCCAATGCGATTTCCATTTTTGGCCAAGCAAGGAAGAACATAATGCAAAAATTCTTTGTCCTTTTTGAAACTTTGACAAACGGTCTAAATAAATAAAATTTTCAAAATAAAAAAATGAAAATTTGCCTTCATAGCCTCTTGGCCATCAATGAGAATTTGACGGGCTGAAGATTTTTTGCAGCGTTTCAAGCATATAAGAAAATCTCTTTGATGGCTAAAAATGATATTTAAATTTAGAAATTTAAAAAATTAAAATAATAGAAATAAATAAAATGAAATTGGAAATTAATAAAAAAAATTAAAATATTTTTTATTTTACTTGCATTCCAACGCCATTCGATCCAATGAATTCGCATTGGAAACGGTCTCAATCTTCAAATTAAATTAAAAATTTAGATTAGTTTTTTGGTTATAAATTACTATTAATTTATAACAAAATTAAATTTAAAAATATAGTATTGAAATATTAAATAAAAAAATCATCTTTTTTTTCATTATTAAGCAAATATATTAAGTAAAAAACCCTTTTGCTTTTGAAAAATTAATAAAATTTATTAAATAAAATTACCGAATAATTTTGAATTAAAATTTATTTTAAAATACCAAAGCATGTAAAGGCGATCCAATTTGGCTGTCCATTCGCCAACTGGGCATCGGATTGGCATTATTTGGGCCGGTGTAAAGTAACTTAATAAATAGAAATAATTTGAATTATTTTTTGATTTCTTAAAATGTTTTACATAATCATCTTTGCATTTTAGAAGGCAAGGATCGGCAGGTGATTGACCAACAATTGGCTTAGAAGACATTTGAACAAAATCCAACGAATTTTTTTGCACATTCAAACTTGATGAATTCTCATCTTCTGAAGATTCTCTCCGAGGCCGATATGTTGCATTCTAAATTTTTAATATTCTGTATTTTTAATTTTGTTTAAATTTTTATTTTTTTGCTTGTTAATAATTTTAACTAATTCATTTTTAAATATTTATTTTAATATTTTTAAAAATTTTTTGATTATTAATTATTTTCAATTTTTTAATTTTACATTCTCCTCGATTCTTCCTTGCAATAAAATATAAGTCCGACTTCGGAGTGTTTTTATTTCGATGAAATGAATAAATAAAAATATTGATGAGAGAATAATAATGTTGGATGACATAAAATTTGCTAGAAAATTAAAAATAAATATTTTAATTCTAAAAAATGAAAAAATAATATAATTTTTAAAAAAAATATTTATTATTAAAAATTTGAAAATTTCCTATAATAAAATATTTTTAATATTTTTGATTTTTTATAAAAAATAAAAATTGAGCCCATAGGCTATCATTTTATGCAAACATATTCTTCTTCAAAATTGAGCAAATATGAAATTTGAGTCAATTTACCAATTTTATTCGTTGAGTTTATTTTGGCGGGTTGAAGAGAATTGGGTCGAAAATGGGCGAGAAAGCCAATTCACTTTCCCCACCCAAAAAATAAGTCCAAATAGGAAAGTGGCCATCCCTCTGTGGCCAATGGGAATGCCCTCCTGGGAATTTATTGTCGCCAAATTTGTGCGCCTCTGGCTCTACATTTTTCTTCACACCCATTTTTTGAGCAATGAGGGATTGCGCCTGAGGCACAATTTATTTACATGGAAATTATTTGAAATGAAATTTTTCAATAAAATTTAGAGGGAAAAGTAATGTTTAGTTAAGAATTTATGGAATATTCCTTATTATTTTTTTTTCATATTTTTTCGAATAATTTTTTCAAAATTTTTTAAAATATTTTCTGATGATGGATGATTTAGTCAACAAAAAAAAAAAGAATTCCAAAATAAAAGTAATTAACAATTAATATTTATTATTGTTAAATTTAACTTTTAAATTCATTTTGTTTAATTCCAAAAATCACAATACATGAATAATTCATCTTTCACAAAAAAATATATTATAAAATTCAGAAATTTTTTGAATTGAAATTTGAAATCAAAGATCTTCTCGTTTAATAATTCTATGTCTTCTCTCAAGTATCAAATCGAATTGAGGATATTGAATGGCCAAGTTATCCCAGAATTGGACACGTTCTGAAACTTTTGGCATATTGTCCATTTTGATAGGTTTTGGCAATTTTATAGCAAAATGATTGAGTTGATGAGGCGAAACTTGGGGCCAAACATATCCAATATTATCGCCGGCGATTGGCGTTATTTTTGATGGATTACTGAAAGGGAAAATGAAGCAATTTTAACGAATTTAAAATAATTTTACCCGGTTTTGATGAAATTTTGGAATGCCTCAACTATGAATGCTTCAATTTTTGATTCCACCATTTGTAATTCTGGCAAAAAGTTAAGTCGGAAAACATGGGCCATATCATTGCCGTGGAAACTTTCTGCAATATTTTTTTTATTAATTTTAATTAATTTATAATTTTTTCGGCACCATGAATTTTGACGAGAGGTGGAAATACTTTCTCATCAACATAATCGAAATGGTACAAATATGTGGGCCAATCATTTTTCACTTTTTCTCTCACTTCCCGTATTATTGGCACAACATAGGTAATGTCACTAAGCAACTTTAATAAACTCATAAAAAATAAAATTATAATTAATTTACTTCTGTCCATTGTCGAAGGTAAAAATAGTTTTGTCCATTTGTGGTATTTTCTTCTCGAGTGGAATAAAATTTGAATATTTTCTCTGCAACTTCGTCTGCCAAATTCGCTCCAAATCGTTCTTTTGTGGCCACAAAAGTTGAAATATAATTCCGAAATTGTTCTGGCCCATAGCCGGCAATTTCGGACCAAGGTAACATTTGATGACTAACCGTGTAGTTTTGACCAGACAAAAGTGCTAAAATATAATTAAATATATTTTGAAGAATATTTTCAAAAAGTTAATTACTAAATATAAGTGATTCCAATTTGTTAAAGCCAAAAAGTGTTTCCTTTTTTGGCGCTTCTTTGACCAATTCCTTTGTTATATTTGGAAAAAAATCTCCATCAAATCTTGGCGTAAAGTAAAATGCATTCGGATCCCTTCTGGCTTGCCCCTATAATCAATCATTTCAAATTATTTCATTTAATTCTTTTTTTTACCATTTGATTGACAGCTTTCATTAATTGCTCAGCGCTTATCTCTTTTAAACAATTTTTAATTGCTTTGGAACCATTCTGAATTGGGCAGCCCAAAATTGTGGCCATTCGAATTGTTTCATTTGGGACTCGAGAACCAAATATATTGGAATCCATCGATGAGCCACTCATTTGGATTGCCCGGGAAAAAAGATCTATAAAAAATTATAATTGGTATTTTAAATTTGGCAATATTTAATTAAAATATGCTAAGTCATCTCAACAATATTACAAATAAAAAAATCATTTTAAATTTGCTAAATATATATAATAAATATAAATATCTTGAATAAATTATTTAAAAACAAAATATGAAAAAATTTTTATAAAAATACAAATAAAAATATTTGTTCAAACAAAAATATAATGTTAAGACTAATAAAAACACAACAATATTTGAGAAACAAAAACATAAAATGTTTGGAGAAAAACTAAAACATAAAATGTTTGGAGAAACAAAAACATAAAATGTTTGGAGAAACAAAAACATAAAAATGTTTGGAGAAACAAAAACATAAAAATGTTTGGAGAAATAAAAACATAAAAATGTTTGGAGAAACAAAAACATAAAAATGTTTGGAGAAATAAAAACATAAAAATGTTTGGAGAAACAAAAACATAAAAATGTTTGGAGAAATAAAAACATAAAAATGTTTGGAGAAACAAAAACATTAAAATGTTTGGAGAAACAAAACATAAAAATGTTTGGAGAAACAAAAAACATTAAAATGTTTGGAGAAACAAAAACATAAAAATGTTTGGAGAAACAAAAACATAAAAATGTTTGGAGAAATAAAAACATAAAAATGTTTGGAGAAACAAAAACATAAAAATGTTTGGAGAAACAAAAATATAAAAATGTTTGGAGTGGAGAAATAAAAACATAAATATTTACTTAATAATATGTAAATTAAATATTTTTATATCTTCACTTCATAAAAACTAATTATTTTTTTATTTGTAAATATATTGTGAGGGTGCAAAAATTTCAACTTTATTTTGTGTATTGTTAAAATTTTAATTGATGGATAAAATCAATTTTAAAACCAAATAATTTAATTTAAAATAATTAAATTTAATATTTATTTACCTCGACTATGCGGAGACAATGTGAGGGCACCGACCGACATTGCACCAGCTGATTCCCCTTTCACCGTTATTTGTCTTGGATCACCCCCAAATGCAGCAATATTCTCTTGTACCTATGAATGATTTGATATTAAATACTAAAAATATTTGTTTTAACCCATTTCAATGCAGCTGTTTGATCCCAAAGCCCCAAATTTCCAGGCATAATTTGGTCTCCGGTCGAGGCAAAACCTTTAAAAAATTAATTTAATTTTTAAATACCACTTTTACCTAATTCCCCAAGGCGATATTGAATAATGACAACAACAATTCCGTGTTGAATAAATTTAGTGCCAATATCCGTATAAGAGAACATGCCGCCTGAGCCAGTTTCAAATGCACCACCATGGATAATCACAAAAACTGGATGTTTTTTCTAAAATTATTTAAATTATTTGATGAATTATTCCAATATTAAACCATTCTATTAATTGGTGTAAAAATATTCAAAATGAGGCAATCTTCAGTGTAATTTCCAATAAAATTTCCGGCTTTGTCCATTGCGGCCGTGTGTGGATAGCAAGCATTTCTTTCATAGGTCGCATCTAAAATTCCTTGCCATTTTTCTGGTTCATGCGGTTTCTAAAAAAATGGATAATTAAATATCAATATTCGATTTAAAATAAATTTAATGACTTCGAAACGATATTTCCCCAATGGTGGTCGTGCATATGGTATGCCGAAGAAAATGGCAATACTATCATTTAGGGCATTGAATCCTCGAACATCACCATATTTTGTTTTTACAATTGGTTCTAAAAATGAAATATAATTTAAAATTTTATAAATTGTTCAAATAGGGTGTAAAATATTTTACTTTCGAGGCCATCATAATTAAAAGTATAAATTTTTGATAAGAAATGATTTTTTCGACATAAATAATTTTAATTTTTTAGTAAATTATTTTTAAAATATTAAATATTTATGTGTTTACCTTGAACCATAGCATTATCAATATCAATTCCATAAATATGATAATTGAATAAAATTGTTGTAATTGAAATAAAAATTAATAAATTCTTCATATTTATTGTAGAAAAATTGGAAATTTTTATGTTGAAGAGAATAAAATATTAAATTAATAAATTTTTAAAACTGAAGACTTCTTTTTAAAAGGGAATTCAATTTGTGGTTTTTATTTATATAAAATAGTTTTTGACTTTACATTTATAAAGGAAAGGATTATCTTATGAAGAAGGAAAGTGAAGATCAAAGATGACTAATTACGCATCAATCAAATAGACAAAATCAATGCGAAGCGAGATTCGAAAATTTGCGCAGAAAATTGTCATTCTAGTTTGTATTTTTTGTGTAAAAAAATGAAGGATGATTTCAAGATAAGGAAGTTATTTTTTCTTGTTGAATGGAGTTTTTGGACAAATTATTTTACTGTTAATTAAAAGATAAGCGATCAGTGTTTTCATGATACCAAAATTTTCAAAATGATATGATAGTGATATGATAATCAAAATGGTATCATTCAAAATGATATGATATGATAATGATAGTGGTAATTATCACTATCATATCACTATCATATCATTATCATATCATTTTAGCACTATCATTATCATATCATTTTTCTAACATTATCATTTTGAAAAAACCGAGAAAAAGACCAACATTTCAAAAAAAAATTTTCTTTCCAAGTTAATAAATTTTCTTTGGTTAGATAAATAAGTAATGGGATTTAATTTTTAAAGTATAGCTTTAAATTTTGAATTTATTAAATTCAATTAAGAGAATCGAATATGAAAAATTCAATATATATTTAAGAGAGGTACATTAAGAAAAAGATTTGATTGCTAAAAATGGCATTAAGGGTCCAGGAATAATAATTTATTTAAAAATTGTCCAAAATCTATAAAAAGCTCTTTGAAAAATAAACAAAATTTTAAAAAATTCTTTGAAAAATGGACAAAATTTTAAAAAAATTCTTTGAAAAATGGACAAAATTTTAAAAAATTCTTTGAAAAATGGACAACATTTTTAAAAATTCTTTGAAAAATGGACAAAATTTTTAAAAATTCTTTGAAAAATGGACAAAATTTTTAAAAATTCTTTGATAAATGCCTGATTTCAACTATCATGATACTATCATGATAGTATCACTTTTTTATGATAGTAAATTTCTAAAAATGATATGATACTGATATGATAGTCAAACTGTTATCATATCACTATCATATCATTATCATATCACTATCATATCACTATCATATCATTTTAGCACTATCATGAAAACACTGTAAGCGATTAGAGAAAAAAATTCCTAGGAAAATTTTGTTCGAAATATCATCAATGATCAATTTAAAGTAATTCCATCATTCCCTCTTTCCCACAAATTTTTATCAAAGAATACGGATTTATACCGAAGAAAAATCCAAAAATATTGATGAAAAAATTGCAAATTATTGACAAAAATGACAATATCTAGGCAAAATAAAATATTAATGAAAATTTTTAAATAAAAATTATATTTTATCAAAAATTTGAAAAAGTGATTTTTTCAGTATCTGAATCACAGATTATTATATTATTGCCAATTTCGTTCAATCGCGGATTTTTGCCATTATGTTTACTGATATGTGATATCTAATCTATTTTCAAAAATTTTATCTCTTCTCTAGACATTCATTTGAATTATTTATCAATTCGAAAGGGAGAAATAAGCGTATTATTATTAGTTTTGTAATTTACATTGGGAAAAGGGAGTGTCATTGAGGACCATATTTGAACCAAAATTTTGTCGGGAACATTATAATCCAAAAGCTTAGCTTATCATTCATCAATCTAATAATTTGTCTAAAAACTCCATGAAATTTCCTTTCATTTCTTTAATTTAAATTTGTCCAAAAACTTCATTCTATAATGATCTGCCACTTTTCCAACAGAAAATTTAATAATCTCGCTTCCCGTTGTCTGTCTATTTAAGAAAAAATAATTTGGCAAAAAATTCATCTAAAATTAAAATATTAAAACTATTACTCCACTCACAAATTCAAATAATAAATTACAATAATTACAAAATGTTTTCCCTGAATTTTGCCTTCTTCATTGTTCTACTTTGCTTCGCCAACTTTTTTGATTCAATTTCGGCCAATCCAATATATAATGATGCAAATTCGGCTGAAGCCGGAATTCGTGAAGCTTGGAAAGGGATGGATGCTGGATTCCAGGCCAGAGATGCAAAGCGGTTGGCACAGTATATTTTGCCAAATGCAACGCATATTACCGCAGTATGAATTTTTCTCTAACATTAAAAATAGAAGAAAATAACGGAACATATTTATGAAATTCATAAATTTTTAATCAAAAAAATAATTAACAAAAATTTTTAATTCCAAATACTAATATTTTGGTCTTGGATTCTAATAAATTATGGCTTTAATTTGGATTTTGTTTCAATTTTGTTAAACACAAAAATATGATAATTTTTCTATACCAAAATTTAAAAAAATTCGGAGTTTTTTCCCAACTTAAATTTATTAGATTAAAAAAAATTAATCCCATCTAACAATTTTAATTCATTTATTCCAATTTGAAGCCCAATACCCGCTCGATTCATGGCCGCGATGCAATGGAACAAGTCTACGCGAAAGCGTTCATCCGTTTTCCCGCAGACAAATATGTCTTTTCGGATGTGAAAAACAACAAAATAATATTTTTTTATTGTTCTTGTTCTATAATTTCAGACTGATTTGAAAGAAATCGTCATCGAAGGTAATATGGCCAGTATTGTTAGTGAATTCAGCGTTGTCAGGTGCATAATATTTCCATTATAATATTTAAAGAAAATATTAAATTGTCGAAAAAAAGAATTAATTTGCCGAAAATCTTTCGTGTCGAAAAACATTATATTTTTGAAGCCACATAGCTTGGCCCTAATTAGGTATTAGGGCTCATCAGGATTAGGTTCAGGGCAGGATGGGATTAGGGGCTAGGGGTTAGCGTATCCTAAAGAAGTCTGAATTGGCCAAGTTATATGGCCTCAAAAACATAATGTTTTTCTCCGCGAAAAATTTTCGGCAAATTAATTCTTTTTTCGACAAATTAATACGCATCTATTATATTCATTTCATATTTTACAGTAATGGCAACACGACCTATGGCAACATGTTGAGTGTGATGAGGCAATTTGCTGACAAATGGTACATTCTTCACCAATTTTCACAATGGGTTAGCGAGGAACGCAACAATTTTGACCCAACAAAGAAGGAATAAGAAAAAGCATTGAATGATGGATGAAAATGAATAAATAAATACAAATATAATCGAAAATTTTATAATGTGTTAAATTTAAAAAATAATATTTTTGTAAAAGCTCTCTCATCACTCAGAGAAATAAGCGGGAAAATGAACTTGGAATTGGAATTGAAAAAGGAAAGCAATTTTGAAAAGAGAAAAATTTGAAAAAAAAACATTGACGACGACGAATAAGATATTGTATGTAAATAGTAAAAGGTACTTTTTGGTTATGCGCCACTCCCACCAAAAAATTATAAAATTCGCCAAGGTGGACCCTTTACTTTTTCAATTTTAAATTTCACCTAACTCACATCAATGACATGATAAGCAAAAAATAAGCTCAGATTCGTGATCAGAGAACGAAAAATTACCCTTATTAGGATGCGTTTTTCATTTTTTTTTGATGGGGGTGGCGCATAACCTAAAAGTATCTATTAAAATATTAAAGCATTTCAAAGGTTCTTTTTAGGCCACAAAACCCATAAATAGATTTCATTAAAATGCTTCGATTATTAGATAATTTGTCATGGTTTGATTAATAAAGGATAGTTAACAATTTTTAAAATGATCTCTTGGTTTTTGGTTCAAAATTAATTTTAAAAAATTTTATTCTAAGTTCTAAGGTAAATTAGTATCAAATGATGCATCTCATTATATCGATTGGATATAGTTGGCCTAATCTTGAAATTTTAAAATATTGGACATGGCGAGCAATGCATTTCATCGTGTAGGCATATTTGGAAGGGGCGGGCAATTCATTCTTTTAATCTAGAACAATCCTTATTCTCATTTTTTGTCCAGTGTCGATGTCGAGAGTGTCACAAGTCACAACCCATCACTCAATCATAAATGTGGAGAAAGTCTCCGAAAATTGTTTGGGGCAAATTTATTTTGTGCATTAATTGGTGAAAAGAAGGCAGTCTTCCAAAACAAAATACAAGTGTCCCACCGGCTCGTCTTCATCCTTTTTATTATCTCCTTTTTCCGCCTCATCTTTTCGTCTCTATTTTTTATGTTTCTTCCTTTGACTCCTTATTTCATAGGCTAATAAAATAAGAGGTGTCGACTGTCGAGTACGCTTTTGAAATAATGAAAAAAGGGAAAGAAAAATGCAATGAACTTTGGTGCTTAGAAGAATATTCCAAAGTGATGCTGCCTATGGCCATTTTGTTTCTCTTACACCCATAAGTTTTTTATTCTAAAAATTATTCCCTCCCTCCATCCTACCCTTCCTTTCATTTATCCACCGCTCATTTCGACAATAAACCCAAAAAATCTGATGAAATGGACGCCAGATTCAATTCCCTGACCTCAATCAATTACAATCTAAAAACGAATTTTAAGGCAAAAAAAAAATATTTTTTCAAAAGGAGGTAGGGAACAACCACCCTATTATTTATCATTTTTTTATATTTTTCTTATAATTTTTTTAATCCCTACTCATTTTTAGAGTCAAAATTTACATTTTAATAAATTATCAAATTTCAATCTCCCATAAACAAATGAATTAAATAGAAAGGAGAGCCTGAGAAAATAGCCAGGGGTAAATTTTTTTTTCAACTTTTTCTATTCCAAATCCAGATTGATGCTTTTCTCTTTCTCATCTTTGTCAACTCATTTTATTCATTATTATTATTAGCTATTATTATTTATTAGTGTGTGCTGTGTGTGGATGTGGTGTGGAGTGTGGATGTGGAGTGGACTGTGGAGCATGAAGAAGAAAATAAAATATTTGCTAGTTCAATTACAAATAATTCATAAAACTTCTCTTCCGCTTTCTAGCGAAATTATCCATCGCAACCATTCCAAAATTTCATTCTTCGGCAACAAATCAAATTTGGTTTGATAAAATATTTATGGTTGCAACAAATCAAATTTCAATTTTGGTAGACGATTAGAAAATATGCAGTAAATAACCCAAAAAAATTACGCTCGAAAACAGTATTATTTTATTACTTAATTTATTGGGCTGGAAAATATTGATTTTTTTTAAATTTCCCCATTTCTACATATAATTCTTTTTTCATACATTATTAAATACTCCCTAAATCTGAAGCTAAATTTCTACATAGAAAAATTCCAAAAATTAAATATGGTTAAATATAAATACCACTCATTTTTGTTCCTTTATTCATGGGTCTTTCCTTTATTCATGGGTCGAAGATTGTGAATTGGCCGCATTCTATCTAAATTCAAATTTGTCCACACTCCTCAGTCCTCACCCCACATCCAACCAATTGCCGATTTCTTATTTTTCAGTTTCCATCCATCTCAAAAGGTCAAAATCCAATCGATTTTCCCAACAATGGGAATTGGGAATGGAAGGAGGCATCTTCTCTAAATAAATTTATATTTGAAAATTTAAAAGAATGCATTTTCAGTTTTCACATTAATTTCAGCGCTAAACTCCACAAATCCAAATAAAATTATAATATTTTAATCCATATATTCTCTTCCTATGAATTTTTTAAATCCAATGTCCCCCTTATTATTTTTAGAATTAAAATTTACATTTTAATAAATTATTCAAATTCCATCTTTTAAAAACAAATGATGAAATCAAGCAAAAACCAAGAATTGATTGCCGAAGAAAATGATAATGAAAATGTATGCATTTTTTAATAATGAATGAATAATAAATTAATTTTAAATGATAAATACCTGAGATTTCTAAATACAATAAAAAGTGCCTAATATTTACTATTAGTAAATCATAAATAATTCCGCTTTTATTAACCTAAAAAAGAGAATTTTAGCCACAGAATTTACTGGATGATTAGAAAAGGAAATTCGTAAAATGCAGTAAAAAGGGGTATTTCAGAGTTCAGAGTATTAAAATATTTAAAACCATAAGCAAAATCATAATTAGAGTTTTTTTTTCATGAATTTTATTAAAATTTTGACTATTCAAAATAATTAAATCTAGACATGTTTTTGTCTAAAATTCTTAAATCCACATAATTTATAGGAATTCGCCCGTGGTTCGGCGCAACGTTCATCAGTTTTGAAACGTCAAAGGCCAATTGGTTTGGAAAAGCAGCAGCAACAAAACGAAAAACCTTTTTTTACTGGCTCTCCATCATTCAAGGAGCTCTTCAACAATGGATTATTTGTGGACAAATCTCTATTTATCAAAGACATTTTCGACGCAAAAGCAAAAAATATACGATTTTGTCTTCCAAAGGGCTTTGGCAAAACAATCAACTTACGAATGGTTGAAGCTTTTTTTGATATTCCCGAGGATGGGCCCAAGGAAAATTTAAAACAATTTGCAAACTATGATTTGTTCGATGGCACTGAAATATTCAAAAACGAATATGAATATCTAGGTTGAATTTTTGTTTATTTTTACTAAATTTTTAAAAATTCATTGAAAAGTCAAATTGGCAATCATAAAGAAAAGCACAAGATTTTTTTTTGATATGATCACATTTTGGTAAAAGAAGTAGTCAACTCTTAACATGGAGAAAAAAAAGATGGTGCGGTCAATGGCCCCATTTGGGGAAATTTTTTATTACCAATAGTATAGCACATTCGAGATTCGATGCAGTTAGTTGGTCGAGCGAGCTAAATCAATTGGTATTATTTTTATTAGATTCTTTAAATATTTTGAGTTACCAAAATATAATGATGAGAGAAAACTTCGACATGCAAGCTTTTCTGTTCTAAAACATATTATTTGAATTCATATGTAAATAAAATGCATTAGGTTCATCAAATTGGCAATTGGTCCGAATGGGCTATATGCTATAATTTATTTACAAAAATTTTCAAAAAAATACACATATTAGGGTATCTCATCCCTCTGATGTGTTGGACATATCAAATCACCACATCCTGTGATCAGAAAATAAAAACATCTATGGAAGTTCCTAATCCTATCCTATTCAGCGTAATCTTAAAAAGCTGGATTTAATATTAAAAAATGTTTTTACTGGAAAATTTTCATAATTGGCAAATAATTTTAATTATAGAGAATTTAATTAAAAAAGATATCTTATTAATAAATTAAAATTTTAGTTTCTCCCCATTTTGGCAGACACCCAGTCATCCATATGACACTCGCAACTGTTCGAGGCAAAACAAAACAAATTATGGTTGAAAAGTTCCGCGAAAGCCTTTCCGAAACATGCAAGAAATTTCACTATATTTATGGTATAAATTTGAAAATTAATTTTAATATAACAATTTTAATTTAAGTTGCATTGAAAGGAAGTGATGATGCATTGGATATTGGTGATTTCAATTTTTTGAAAGGCGCATTTGAGGGAAGCTTGGGTGAAGGCTTATTGCATTTATCATTGCATAAATTATCGGGTATTGTGAAGAGATGGCACAAAGGTCAAGCCCATGGTATGTTTCAAGAATATTTATTTAAAATAATTTGATAAATTTTAAATTGGTAATTTTGATGAAAAGAGTTAACCGAATGACATCCATCCTTATGACGTACAGAAATGAATTTAGGGCTAACTTTACTCAATCCAGTCCGATTTTTATCGGTACAGAAAAATTTGTCAGGCATGGACCAAAGTTGATCTCTAATAATTACGCTAAAAAACATATTTCATTAAACCGTCTTTCATATTTTAATTTAAATAAATTGAAATAAACATTTTGTTGTCTTGTCTTAAAAAAGATGAAATTTAATGTTTAGCCAATTTTAATAATTATTTTTTTATCAATTTTGTTTAGGAGAGAGCGATACTGTAATTTTATTGGATGAATATGACAAGCCCGTTAATGATTTGCATAATATTGATGATAAGAATGAGCGGGAAGCGATCATGGAATTTCATGGGAATTTTTTGAATGATACATTCAAAGACGATCAAAATGTTCTTGTGGCCATTGCAGCTGGCATATTTCGAACTGGATTGCCCAATGAATCACGGCTGGACTTTAAAGATTGCACTTTGATGGATGATAATCTAAATCTGCTCAAAAATATTGGCTTTACTGATAAAAATATCACAGACATCAAAGAGAAAATTAATATTGATGAAAATCATTTGCAATCGGCCAAACATTGGTATAATGGTAAGTAAAAATAATTTAATGAATATAATAATAGAATTTAAAAAATAAATTACGCACAAAATCATCATTTAGCTACGACTTTTCTTATCCTAAAATTATCAATTTTTGAGGTCAGCAGATAACATGGACATTAGGCATGACCAAATATTATCGTTTAAGATTAAAGTTAAATTAGAATAGGCTAAAGGATGAAATTAATCTAAATGCATGCCTGATTTGGCCAAGTTTTTTTGGCATAAAAATGCTGATTTTTTGACATACAAAAATTTTGGGTAAATTTAGCGATTCCCTAATAAATTCTCAAGATTATTTTATTTATTTTATTTTATTTCCAGGGTATCGCTATGGAAGAATTGAAGATAGTCTTTACATTCCATTTTCGATCACACGCTTTCTGAACGCTTATGTTGAAGCGAGCCAGGGCATTTCCGCTGATCAACCGCTTAATATTGCAAAAATATTGAAGCCATATTTCACTGATGATTCAAAATTAGAATATCTTAAGCGATTGCTCAAGGCGCCGGAAGTAGCTGAACAGGTAAAAAATTAATGCCAAAATTCCTAAAAATAAAAAAACATTATTAAATATACTAAATTTTCTTTCATATTTTTAAGTAGAAATTAATTTCTGAAATTAAAATTTTCCACATCAAAGATTTTGATTTAATTTTGCAGTTGAATATGATTCTCTTCAGTGAAAAAACCGCAACATACCAACAAAGTGTGATTCCAACAAAATTTGGTCGAAATTTTCAACGCGCTGTTCAAAGCACTGTTCAAAGCACTTCTAAATCGCTATCTAATTTGGGAATTGATATTGATACGGATATTGGAAATGGAAAAACAATCACATTGCAACGAATCACTTTCGCAAAATTAACCCAAAATTTTGGTCTAAATCAATACAATGTGTTGGCAAAGATTAAAAAGGGCATGGATACAGTGAGAAAGAACCCAGATTTTGTTCCCTTATTCTTCTCCTATTTATTCCAAATGGGCTATTTGACAGTCAAAAAAGATGAATTATGTGTGCCAAATGAGGAGATCAGGCAAATGAATTGAGAAAATGCTGAGAAAAATAGCTAATTATAATTACAATATTAATGTATAATTAAAATTTGATTCTGGAAAAAACAAACATTCAATTTTATAATTGTATTTTTTAATTCTGCAGAATTTATATGAAAAGTTTGATGATTCCATATTATGAGAAAGTTTATAATTTTTCGCCAAAATATGGAAATGCTGTCACCTCTGCGCTTCGTGAACTCGTTTTTGTTGAGGGAATTGACAGGAATGGGAATGATTTCCGACAAAAATTCATGAATTTACAGTAAGTCAAGAATTCCGAAAAATTGCATATTTATTAATTTATAAATTTAATTAATTAAAAAATTACATAAAAATTATTATTATTATTATTTATACTTTGATATATGTGTATCTAGGCGAACAGAGGGGGTCCCATCCCCAAAAATCTGGAATTTGCGTCTAAAAATCTGGAAAAATTTTCAAAAATTGGGCAAAAAATCTGACATGCTTAAAAACATGTAAAAATGCAAAAAAAAGTGTTATAAAATTTTGTATGCTTATTTTTCTCTTGTGACTTTATTTGTTTGAGCAATTTGGGCTATGAAAATAAAGATATCATTCATAAGTGTCCAAGAAAAAAGTTAGCCAAAAAATAGCCCTGCAGCGAAAACTCAGGCTTAAATTAGCCCCACAGAGAGAAAATTTGTCAATTAAGTAAAAGTTTAAAAAATCTGGCAAAAAACGGGCAAATTTTAAAAAATTTGGTATGGATATAAATCTGGCAAAAATCTGGCCGGTATTTAAAAATCTGGAAAATTCCCGATAAATCTGATATTATGGGACCCCTGGGCGAACACAATCCAAAATGTTTTCTTTATTTTTTAAAATTTTAATACAAATTATTCAACATTTTCAAAATAACAAATTAAATTGATATTAATAAATTGTGATCTGATTTGAGTTAAAAAATAAATCAAACGTTTTTTATAAATTTGACTTTTAATTCATGTATTAATTGAGTGGGCTTTTAATTAATCTATAAACAAAATTTCAGTGAAACATTAGTCAAATTCTTCACAGTGGTTGCGCCGAATTCCATCAGAAATGAATTTTTTCCCCATGCTATGCTCACTTATTTGTTGGCAAATATTTATGGGGCCCAAGAGCAAGTTTATGACGAGAACAAATGGGCACTCGATGGAGAGCAATTGAGAATGGATTTATCATTCCATCTGAATAAAACAACAGTAATTGTGGAAATGAAAGCCGGCAGCAGTGGCAAACATCAAAAGGCGGAAACCGCATTCACCGAGGCCCGATACTATCGAAAATTGTTTGATGGTCGAACGGATATTGACCGATTTATTTTTGTTGGCTTCAGCGTGACGAAAGATTACAACAAGGCAGTGCGAATTGCCTACGACATTGTTGATGGGAAAGTGCCGGCACCGAAATATAAAACACCAAAGAAAATTGTCGAGAACAGTGGCGGCTATCATTCACACATTCGTAAGTCATTTTTGGGAATTTTAAAATTGGATACATAAAATAATAAAATTATATGAAATTAGTTAGAAAGAATTTAGCAATGTTTTTGTACATCCAAAACAATAAAATTAAATAAACCGAAAAATAAACGATGTAATATTTTTTCAAATCAATCAACTATTAATTGCCTAACTCGCGGCCATTTTTTGCAACATTTATTCAAATTGACTTTCAAAATTTTTTCTAAAATACAATAATCATAAATTTATCCATTTATTATTCTTTAATAATAGAGACTAAGCTTACAAAGTATGGAATAAAATGAAAATAAAATTTTATTCTAAATATTCAAAAAATATTCCAATTAATTAATTTTAAAATTATTTAGCCTCTACTACATATAAATAAAACTAGATTATGGGCCTAAATAAATAGGCTAGAAACCAATTTTCTAAATATCAGCTTAATTATATCAAAATTTTTTTTCTAATTTAATATTGTTAGATAAATTTATTTTATAGCCAAAAATGTGCGCACATATGAGGACCCGAGTGAGGTGGAATGTACCTGTGTTCCGCATTGAAATTGAGAAGAGACTTGAAATTCGTTGGAAAGAGGAAAGAGACCCAATTTCGGCATTTCATCAATTTTACATATATTTTTGATTTTAACAATTATTATTTCATTTTTCTTCTCTTTTTGCTCTTTCTAATTCACAGAAAATGATAAAATATTTGATCAATATGATTTTCATTATCCATTTTCCATTACACAATGAATATATTAAAATAAATACTTATGTAATTTGGGCCAGAAGAGAATTTTATAGTAACTTTGGTTAGGTTTAAGCAGGGCCAGAAAAGAATTTTATAGTAATTTTGATTAGGTTTAAGCAGGGCCAGAAGAGAATTTTTATAACTTTCGTTAGTGTTATGCAAATTTCAAAAGATGGGTTGGGTTAGGGGCAGAAAATATTTAAAATGAAACCAGGTTTATGAAATTATTTATTAAATTTTTAAATCAGGTCACAGATAACTGATAAGTATAATTTTTTTTTATCAAAATTCCATCACAAATTGTTCAATCAATATAGGCTCATTTGACCCAAAGTGGTCGACTTAATTTATCAAATTTCAATTTCATACTCGAATTAAATCATAAAATTTATCAATATAGATTTTTGAAAATGTAAAAAATTTTTTCTAATTTTATTTTTTTGACAAAATATTCCTTTTAGGTTTTTCGGAATATTTTTACCAAAAATATGTCTTAAATCCCCAAAATTGGTAATTTTAATTTTTAGATTTTTATTGCAATTTTCCTACAAAAAAATGTCAAAATATGCAAAATAAGTCAAAAAAATTTCTTAAAAACATGAAATAAAATGCACAAAAACATCATTTATTTAGTTTTCTCAACAAATCTGATGCAAACAAAAAATAGGTCTCAAAACCTAAAAATCCGGCCCCTAAAATAATCAAAAAAAATCCATATACTCAAATTAATCAATCATAATAAAAAATTTTTAAATGAAATATTTGTACCTTTTTTTGCCTTCAACAATTTGATTACTTCGGCAATATCCCCAACATATTTGTCCATTGTATAATTCAAAACACCCAAAGGCCGATCAGATTTGCCGAAACCGCGCAAATCGAAGGCATAAATTCTTTTTAAGGAAAAAAAATAATTTTATATTTATTTTTGTATTTCACTGGTATTCATCCTTTTTGCCAAAATATTGCAATTGATGGCGCCAAGTATACCAAAATTGAGGGAATCCGTGCAGAAAAATGAGCAAATTTTTGGCATTCCGATTGCTACCAGTCACATAGTGTAAATCAATTTGTTGCTTAAATTTGCATATTTTTTTTTGTTGGCTAATCGACATTTGCAGACGAAATGGTCTAATCTCTAATGCCGAAAATGGCAAGGCTGTGGTTACTTTGTTTATTGCATATTATTATAGGCATAAAATTAACTACAAAATGATATCAATTACATTGCCAAATGTTGAATATTCACCGAGTTATGGCCAAAAAATCGATAAAAACAAAATTTTAATTAAATAAACGCTTTTTTGGCCATAACTCGGTGAATATTCAACATTGGCCAATGTATATGATATCAATTTGTAGCTAATTTTATGCTTAATAATAAGCCATAAACAATGCTATGCACTAGACGGTTTCGTCTGCAAATGTGTGATAACACGTTTTTTAGCGGTTGGGTCATTAGCGTCTCGGTCACCTCACTAGCGTCTCAGCGATTTTAAAGAGCCTTTACTCAACAGCCAATTAACCAAATTAAATGATCTAAAGCGCATTTAATAGCCTAGGTATTGACTATTCAATATTATGGCTAAAAATGGCCATAAATACAAAAACAAAGGCGATTTTTTAAAGTTTTTGGCAACAATTTGGCCAAAACTTTACTTTTTTCAATGATCAATATATCAATGGATAGTAGGGTTGCTCAAAGTCGGTTTTAAACCGAGGTTTCCGGTTTTCGGTTTTCCCGGTTTTCCAATGTCGGTTTTCGGTTTCGGTTTGAAAAAATTCTCGGTTTTCGGTTTCGGTTTTCCGGTTTTTCGGTTTTTTGAAAAATGGTCAAAAAATTTTTGAAAAATTTAATTTTTCATAAAATTTTGCAAAAAAAAAATCAAAGAAAATTTATTCAAATATCACATATCCAATATTTTACTTCAATTTTTAGTTATTCTTCTAGGTTTGCTTCAACAAAAAAGAACCAAAAGAGAAAATATTTCAAAAAAGCCCAGCAGAGAAAAATTTTAGCCTAAATAATTCACAAAAAGAAGAATTTCTAATAAAAATGGCCCCGCAGGGAGAAAAATTAGAAAAGAAAGGACCATAAATGAAATAATTTATATTAAAAATGCCCGTTTAAGCAAAAAATTTCAGTTGAAAATCGTTTTGAATAAAAAATAGACCAAAAATTTTCTTGGAGAGTAAAATTAAAGGCAAAGATGGCCATAGAGCAGGGTTCTCAGATGTACTTTATTTAAAGATTTGTACTTTATTTGGGTCATTGTGTTACTTTATGTATTTTTTTCATGAAATTATAAAAAAATGATAAAATTTTTCGCTGCGCGGCTATTTTTGGTCTAAATTTTTCGTCTTCGGCTCGAAAAATTGTAAAAATTTCTTCTCAAAAAGCATGTAATCTTAGTCCTGCTTGATAATCTCATGCTCATTTATAATAAAAATTTTTTTTTATCGATTTATATAGCTTAAAACGAAAATCTTTATTTTGACCACTAAATCTTTATTTTCAAGGCCAGTGTACTTTATTTTGAAAAAAAATCTGAGAACCCTGCCATAGAGTAAAAAATCAGACAAAAATAGACCCGAAAGGAAAAATATTAAGCTAAAAATGATCCAAAAGATAATATTTTAAGCCAAAAATGGCCCGTTAGGGAAAAATTTTAATTAAAAATGGTCGAATAAGGTAAAATTTTAACCAAAAATTGTCCCTCAAGGTGAAAATTAAAAACCGAAAAACCGTCGGTTTGGACCCTCGGTTTTCGCGGTTTTCGAACCTCGGTTTCGGTTTTTGGGCCAAAAAACCCGGTTTTCGGTTTCGGTTCGGTTAACCGACTTTGAGCAACCCTAATGGATAGCCAATATTTAGGGCTATTAAATACACTTTAGAGCATTTAAATCGGTTAATTGGCTGGAGAGCTACGGCTCATCAAAATCGCTGTGACAATCTTGGCGACGCTAATGTCCCTCGTCGATATTTTAGAATTTATATTTTCTAAATGCAATTTGCCTTCATTCAATCCGTTCATAAAATTGGCAGAAATGCCAAAATTTTCTTCATTCAATAATCCATTTACATAATTTTGGAGAATTATAAAGCAGAAAATATTTAACCAAAACATTTTTTTGAATATTATTTATAAAATTGAATTTTTTGGATAAATGGAATGAATATATATGTGGTACTCTTTGAACTCTTCTTTATTTATTCCAATTCCAATTACTCTTTCCAATATAAGAAAGGCCAATTAACTTTATTAAGACGATATCGAATATGTGAATGGTGATAAGAATATTTGGGGGAATTAGTCGCTGCAGGTAAAATATGAAAGAATGACTAGTTAGTGGGGAAATGGGATTCATTAAATAGGGCACAATATGGGCGGACTTAAGGAAGGAAATTGGGGGAATATCGAGAGTATCATGATCTTGCCAAGAACGTTCACCACATCCCTTCCCCCTTTGCAAAATCCGTTCGGCGTTGAGCATGGCAATTGGCAAAACAAGGCGATTGCTGCGCAATCCATTCGGTAATAGTGCCGCTGCGAATTTTTCTCCAATGATGGGTCCATCGAAAATTACGCGCGAAATATTTCGCGGATTATTCTCGCTATTGAAATATACCGCCAAGACTATGCGACTATGAAACGGGTGATTTCCGCCATTTCAATTATGGGTTGAAGCTGAATTTCGATTTGACACCAATATGCAATTTCACCGAAATTGTGTCAAAGAAAAAATGGAAATGTTCCGTTTGGTTCTGTTTGGCCTCACCCATAAAATTGGATAAATTTCTGCAATGAACTATTCCATCCAGGCCACACTGGGCGATACAATAATTTAGTTCATTTACAATAGCCATCTCTTCATCTCTTTCCCTGGGACAGGCAATTTAATAATAACATTTATAGGTGGGCTGCCACTTTTTGTGGATTTGAATTTCCATTTTAATTAGCCGGAAATATGGGTAATATTTTGAAAAATGCACTATTGCGAGTCTGGGCTATATGGACTCATGACGATAAGCCAATTATTATTTAAGCCCGTTATTATTTAAATGTCTCGATATAGCAAAGCATCTCATATTGCTTACTCATTGCTTACTCCACTATTCGTGGGTGAAATAGTACAATCATTGGCACTTATAAGCCGAGACAAATTCTCAAAACTGTCTAATGAGCTTTTTCGATGGTGACTTCATCTTTTGTTTTGTGTGGGCCTTTGGTTCAGTTGTTGATTGAGCATCCAGATCCAGAAGATCATTTATCTCCAAATTTGTTCATCTGAATTGACATTGGCCTCCAGGTCCATTTCATCATTTTTGATATTTGTGAAGAATTTTAAAATATACAAAATTGATAAATTTTACAAAATAAGAGGGGAAAATTAATAATATGGCCTTTCATTTTATTTTAAAATTGAGAAAATATTTTTTTTTAAAAAAGTGATTATAAACAAAAGGTCAAATAGCATTTTTAAAGCCGAATTTTTAAATGGCCTTAAGCCAGTTTCTCCTCCTTGGATCATAGGAAGGGTGTTTGGTCATTGCTCGTCAATTATGCTTTTTTTTTTGACAATTTTGCAATGTTCTCTTGCTTTTTACAAGGTATCGGCTCAAAACTAGCAAAAACATTTGCATTAATCAGTAGGAATGAAATGCCAACGCAAACACAAAATTCCATTTAATTGATGTGGGTACTTCGTTTTATGTAAATGGGAATGAACTTTAATCTCTGACTTCAAAAATTTTCTTTTTCTCCAGGTTATTTATAAACTAGTAGATTTGGCTTCTGGGAAATTAACGTTCTGCCTCCAGAAGAAACAAGAATAATGTCCTTTTATTTTTCAGCCAGATCTTAAATTTTCATCAGAAATCATATCATATTTTATAATTTACTCCGGTCTGAAATGACAGGGTTTTCCCGCTTATTTTATAAAAATAAAATTCTCCTTTTTATATTTCCAATTATCGTTAGGGAAGGGATTCCGCCGAAATTTGCAATCGGCCATTTCGAATTCCATTTAGGAGGAGTATGCGAGTTTAGAAACAATTTTAATTCAAACTCCGATTAATTCGGGCTTTTTCGATTCAAGAATCATAAGTTTTCTCTACTGATACGTTTTTCTCATCGTTTATTTTTTTCTGCGATTTTTACTATCACGAATAATTATGAATTTCAAATATTAACTTTGCGACAATGGGTTCAATGAATCGCCATCTTTGAAACAAAAGAATGGGAGCTGATATTCATAATCGAGCGGACACTCGTCTTTTAAGAGTGAAAAATCATATTCTAGAATATAAAACCGCTTTTTCTCCATTATCTTATAGGATAGACGATAGACTAATGGGTTGAATCTTGAATGAATAAATCCAATGTAGAGGCTGGCGAACCTGGGGAAAAATTCATGGGTTTAACTTTCTACCTTAATCCTTGAGCTGACGAGGCAAATTGGGACAAGACGAACAAAACCATCAAACATTGACTTGGCCACGCATAAGAATTTCTTCTTCGGAAAGACATAATTTGGTAATTTGGGCTCGGTGGATAGTTCATTTTGAGTATGACTCTTGCTTCTAATGAGTTCAAAATTACACCATTTCGGTTCGAGTTTCTACTCGTCATAAATTCACATTCTCCCTTTCTTTAATTAGGGGTTCTTTGATTAAATATTCAGAATAAAATTCTCAAAATTGTTATAAGATCACACTCGAAATTACTATTTCGGAAGGACAGTTTTAGAGAATTATATGCGATTTGACTTTCTCGTCATATTATGTCAATTAGCTCAAGACAAAATTTAACGTCCAATTATTGGAGTGCATTAATTAGAAATTATTTTCTTTAATAAGAGGAATTTTTATTCTCCGGGTTGATTATTTTCTCCGGGCCAGATTTTCTATTCTTTCTTTATATATCTCCTTCTTATTTTCATTCTCAAAAATTAGCTGAAAAATTGTGGCGAATCTTCTTTCCAAATCTCCATTTTTTTTTCGAATTTTCCAATTTCTAAATTTAACGGTGGGATTGATCGCACATTGGAGAACGCCGGACGAATTAATTTCTCCGGGTTGTTTTATGAATATAAATTTGAAAGAGTCGAAAATTTGCTTATTTCGACGGTGAAAAATATTCCATAAACATTCACTTTTCTTTGGAAAACGGGTCTTCAGGGCGCCAATTTGGGCCATACTAATTTCAATATTAATTTCCACTTTTTCCATAATAATTCCAAAATTTCGCATTTGATCCCTATTATCACTTTCCAGAAATTTGTCTGATGGGATCAGAGCATCATCCACTGATTTCAAGATGTGAGTGACTTCTTCTGAAGTATTTAATTTTTCCTTTTCATTATCGGGATCAGTGCTTAGCGAATTATATTTCTCCTTTAGCTCTTTGTTTAATTGTTTAAATAATCCCTCCAGAAATTCATGAATTGTTCCATCATTGGAAGTTGCTTCTGGGCTTGCCTGATTTTTATTTCTATCGGAAAACTTTTTCTCAACATTACGAATTTTATCACAAAATTCTGCTTCAATAGAGCGTAATTGAGCCCATAAATTTTCATAATTTTTATCGGGCATTTCAATATTTTTGGTCATTTTTGGAGAATTGTGGGAGGACGAATTATTGAACAAATTTATAGTTTGACGAACGGAAGTACTCAACTTGACCGCGAATTTGCCGAACGGAAGTACTCAATTTGACCGTGACGAATTTGAACGAACGGAAGCACTCAGCTTGACCGTAGATGGCACAAAGCCCAGAGGGAGCACTCAGCTCGACCTGTCGGATAGCACTAAGCTCGAAGGGAAGCACTCAGCTCGACCCTCAAAATATAATTGAATAGCACAAAGCTTTGGGAAGCACACAGCTTAACCCAATAATAAATAGAAAAGCAAAAATTTTACTTTGAAGGAATTGGTTCGATTTCTCCTTCCCGTATTATTGGGAAAGGGTCGTGGCACCAAAAATGTGGTACTCTTTGGACTCTTCTTTATTTATTCCAATTCCAATTACTCTTTCCAATATAAGAAAGGCCAATTAACTTTATTAAGACGATATCGAATATGTGAATGGTGATAAGAATATTTGGGAGAATTAGTCGCTGCAGGTAAAATATGAAAGAATGACTAGTTAGTGGGGAAATGGGATTCATTAAATAGGGCACAATATGGGCGGACTTAAGGAAGGAAATTGGGGGAATATCGAGAGTATCATGATCTTGCCAAGAACGTTCACCACAATATATAAAAAATATTCTTCCCTAAAATCTGAAAAAGTTGTTGTCTATTATAATTGTGAATTTATTGTGTTTAAAAAGCTGTTTGTGTCGTTTAAATTAGAGGTAAATTTTTGTAAGGCTTTTCCTCTTCTTTATCATTGAAAAAATGCTTTCAATTCCAAATCTAAGAGTCTATTTTATAGAGAAAGATCATGCGAAAAATGGAAAAAAATTATAGAAATTAATTGGGATTTCACGAATATTTTTTATTAATATTATTTTATGTTGTGAGATATTTGATTTGATTTATCATTTATATTGTTGATGATGGCAATGTGAAAAACGATCGGTGAAAATTCCACAGACAACGGGGTAATTCAAATGAGGGCGATTCCATAAATTATGCACAAATATCCTATACAAATTTTTGATTTAATTTTAAAATAAAAAAATTAAAATATAGAATAGAAATAATATATTTTTATTCTTCGGAAATTAATTTTTAATTTAATTTATATAATTTTAACTCCGATTTTGTATTGTACTTTTCTTTCGATTCATTTTTCAACCAATTGGTAAATAAATGTAAATATTTACAAAGAGAATGAGGAGGAAATGTAATTAAAATTAACATTTGAAATTTGTTAGCCTCCTTTATTTCATTCATCACATGGCTTTTTATTTGTTTAATGCGCATTTGACTTAACCTGACATTAGTGTAAAACCAGTCAAGATGGATTATACTAATATAATATGTATACAAAAGTGATTAAATTTTTTATTTCCATTGGCCATTTATAAAAGGTTGGAATAATAAATCTACCCAAAAAAATTCACATTGATTTACTAGAGAATTTTGATGTTGGAAAATCGGAATATTGAAAGCCAAATATCTAGGCCATAAGGAAGTTTTTGTAGAATCATTTTTGGATTTGGACTTAAGGCTAGAACAACTAGGGCTAGAATATTTTAAATGGAGCCGTTTGGAAAAATTTTATGGCTTTAAAAATTCCGATTTTTTTCTACGAAATTTTCGGTCAAATTAAATTAAATTCTTTGAAAATAAGGAAAAAATCATAAATTTAAAGATGTTCGAATTAAATGAGTTCAACAGTCGAGAATGAGAATATTTTGAAACAACCGCCGACAATGACTACAACGTCAAATATTTCCGAACAGACATGTAAGTCCGGGGGAACAAAGTCATTTGCTAAAAATGGCTACGAACAAAAAAAAGAAAGAAACGGCAAAATCAATGGAGGAAATAGTGGTGGGGGATTAAACGTGTTTGCGTTTGCATTACATGCTTTTAATATTTCAATATTCTTAAAAGAGGTTCCAAATGGAAAGTGCTTTTGGCCATAAAATGGTTGAAAATGGATTTTCAATTGCTTTGCACTCCAACTAGGACAATAAGAGAAAGCATTCACTTCTATGGCCCTATTATTTATGCAATAGTCTCCTCCATAAATAATCCAAAGAAATAAAGGGAATATTGAGGAACGGGAATAATAAAAAACGGCAATGGCAAATGCCAAACCCCCATTCCTCACATTTGGCCCGATGGCCATAGAAAAACGACCACAAAATAAGACTTCATCTCGATCTTTTTCTACCACCTCATTCAATGCCAATGTTACATTTAAGTCCCACCACTCGTCTGACCCTCCCTTAACATTCCACCTTAACTGCCTTCTCAAATTCCTTTAAAGTCCATTGGAGAGCGGTATCGCCATTTCACACGTTACGTTCATTTCCCCCATATTTGCCATTAAAATTCAAATTTATAGCCCAGGTCTTAATCCTTTAAAATTTCCCTTTTAAATATCCGTATAGGGATATTGAAGAACGGGAATAATAAAAAATGGCTAATGCAAAATTTAGCCAAAGCCACTGAATGACTAATTCTCGACCTTTTTTCTACCACCTCGGTCAATAGCAATTTTTAAGCCCCCACTCTCATCTGACCCTCATTCAATATTTCACCTCAATTGCCTTCTCAAATTCCTTTATTTAAAGTCCATTCGAGAACGGTGTGCCGTTTGCCCATTTAACAGTTCATTTCTATAGTTAGCCATTAAAATTAAAAATTCCGTAATCACCGTGTCATAAACCAAATTCTTAATCCTTAAAAATTTTTCCTTTTAAATATCCTTATAGGGATATTGAAGAACGGGAATAATAAAGAAAAATGCCAAATCTAAAGGCAAAGAAAAAGCCAATGAGTGAATGACTAATTCTCGACCTTTTTCCACCAAAGTCAATACCAATTCTAAGCCCCCACTCTCGTCTGACCCCTCACTCACCCAATATTCCACCTTAACTGCCTTCTTTTATTTCTTACTTCCATTAGACCATTAGTGAGTGGTTTGCCGTATGCTTATGCATATTTCACACGTTCATTTCTCCCCATATTTGCCATTAACAAAATTCTGAAATAGCCGTTTCATAGTCATAAGCCAAAATCTTATTTTAATCCGTTAATATTTTGCGCAATAATATCCGGATTTATAGAAAATTTCATTAATTAAAAATTTTATTCTAAATTTCAAAAATGAATAATATTTTTCATTTTTAGTGGAAACACTTGGACAAATTTTGGACTGTCGCAAGAAGTCATCCTTGGTATATTTGAAAAAAATTTAAAAATGGTTAAAATTTTTATCATTATAGATTCGATTGATGGCACAAACCGCCGAGGGTTTGGCCGAAACATTCGATTCTTTTCGCAAAAATTCACCAGAAGACCTAGTTTATGATTTGTTTAAATTGCCGCAAAGAGATGAGGCCTCCATTGGAAAGTTGATTGCGGTGAATAAATCTTATTAAATTAAATAAAAAATATTAAAAATTATACTTTTCCTAAAAATTCACCAATAAAATAGATAAACATTTTTGCATATTCCGGCAGATTTAATTTAGTGACAAAATTTTCTGGAAAGTTTTAATTCATGAATGACTCATTATTTTCCGTAAACCAAATTAATATTTTTCGTAAAGTTTTAATTAATGTTCCGGACTAAATTTTTCGAAAAATTTTATTTAATTTATTTTCATAGGTTCTCCGCAGTTTTGGACTGCAACCAACAGAGGATCCTCGATTGGCACCGATGATGGAAAAAATTCATCAATTGGATTTGGAAGAGGCAGCCGGCGATGGAGCTGGCAGTGAATACAATGATTTAAGTAGACATTTGCCCAGGGAACTGTTTAAAGCGTAATATTAATATTTTTATCTCTTTAATTCATTTTTAAAAATTCACAATCCAAAATAGATGCATACATCCATGCATTACGTTAATTTCTAAGGCCCTTCGCAACCAATTGATTATACCAAATTGGGCCGAATTCACTGCAAAAATTCGAGAAATTTTTGAAGAGGTATATTTTATTTTCATTGACTACCATTTTATTTTATTAGAAACCCATTGACTAATAAGTATCAGAGACTCTTTATTGTAGGCTTCTATTAGAGACTGGGGGTTTCTACCAGAGAATAGGCTTCTAATATAATACATAAATACGGTATATATTGAATTATTCGTCAATCACAATTCCTTAATTTTAGTGTCGCGCAGAAATGGGCGGACAAGTTGCTACCTATATTCCTCAATTAGCACGTGCTGATCCGGAAAAGGTACAATTATTTTATGATAATTCCGAAATTTATCCAATTATAACCCTTTAATAAACTCATAAAAGACTAATTAATTCTGATGTTTTTTGTTTCAAATAAAAGAGCAACACAATGGACTGAACTATTTAATTAATATAAATATTAATTAAATTTGTTCTAACTTAATTGAGTTATGACCAAAAAACCATTGAAAATTTCATTAATCCAATATCATTTTAAATAGTATTTTGGGCGCAACTCCATCAATTCTAAAATATTCAGAAAATTAATATTATTAGATAAATAACTAGAATCTGCTCTTTAATTAGATTCAAAAAACTTCAAAATAAGTCCTTGTTGAGTTATTATAAACATCCTCAATTAGCCCAGCGCAAATTTTGGTTGTTCTTAAATTTGATTAATTTGTAGTGGGGAATGGCCATTTGCACAATTGATGGACAATGTTTTTCCCTTGGCGATTGCCGACAACCTTGGTGTTTTCAATCCGTCTCAAAGGCATTCAACTATGCAATTGTGGCTTCCGACCTTGGCGAATATGTCCACTCATTTGTGGGCCATGAACCATCGGGACGGTTGTTCAATGAAATTTGCTTGGATGGAAATGGAAAACCGCACAACCCAATGATCAATTCGGGCGCAATCATTGTCACTTCGCTGTTGAAAAAAGGATTGCCTATGGCCGATAGATATGATTTTGTGGGTTGACGGATGGATTGATTAAGGAATAATTTTTTGAAGGCTTTGAATGAGTACAAAAAGTTGGCTGGCTATGGATATATAGGCTTCAATAATGCAACGTAAGTGCCAAATCATGAATATTTTTGATTAAATTATAAAATTTATTACACATTCTAAAGAATATAAGAAGGGATAGGTTTATTCGCCTTCGTCTTTAATGGTCCTGTTGTTCTTGCAGTCTCATTTTTCTGCATAAAATTTAAAAAAAAAATTAAATTATAAAAAATGAATTTTATATCATTCTATAGACAAAATTCCTTTCGATATCAAAGCCATGAAAAACATAAACATTCAAAACAGAGTTCATGGGATCATCTAGCAAATCATTAACTTGGGGCTTAGGGGTACACTGAAGAAATGGATTGAACAAAATTGAAATAAATTCCAAAAATAAATACAATTTATAATCAAAAAATTTTATAATTAATAAATTTATAGGAATGAAATGATTTTTGAAAAGATGATAAATTTTATTTAAAAAGAGTCTAATCATATTTTACTTAATTTTTTTAATTTTTTATATGCAGATTTTTGTCCGAGAAGAAAACAGCTGATCGAAATTATGCTCTGTCCTATTACATGAAGGAAAATAAATGTTTTCCGCCTTCAATTGAAAGTATTCGAGAAGAATTGGATTTCTATTTTCAATTGTGTTCATTGGAAACTCATTGCGAGAGTGCAGCGGTGAATTTTCGTTTTTAATTTCAATTTTTATTAGGTATAATTATAATTAAACAATTTAAAATTTTGATTTTTGCATCCCATAAATTTATTTCTTTATTTCTTTAATTTAAATACATGAATATTTTTCATTTTTAAATTTTCTATCTTCAAAACTGGTCTAATTAAGAAATTATTTTAAATATTATTAATAATAAATTTTTTAAATACTAATAAAAATTTTTGTTTTGAGTTTTGATTTGATAAACATTTATATATGTAAATTGTTAAATAGGATATTATTTTAAAAAATTCATTTAAAAAATAACTTTTTGCTTCCCATAAATTTATTTCCCTATTTGATTTTATTTTAATGAGGATATTTCCATTTTATATTTAAATATCATTGCTGTGCAACTTTTCAAATTTATAAAAATAAATTAAATTAAATTCAAAAATAAATCTTTTAAATTGTATATTTAATTAAAAAAGACATTTTTTATTTTACCTTTAATTTTTTCACAGATTATGGCTGCAACACTGGCCAATGGCGGTGTTTGTCCGCTGACTGAGGAATGCTGCATTGCGAGTCGACCATGCCGTGACGTACTTTCCCTTATGTATTCCTGCGGAATGTATGACTATAGTGGTCAATTCGCTTTCCATGTGGGGTTGCCAGCCAAATCGGGTGTTTCTGGTGGAATGGTTGCGGTCATCCCAAATTTAATGGGAATTTGTAAGTATTTTTAAAAAATTTTGAAAAAAATAGATAAAGTTAAATTAAAAATTAATCTCCAATTAATTTTTCGAGAAATTTTAGACAAAAATCTGGCAACCCTGTACTAATGTAAAAGAGAAACACAATGGAATTAAAATCCATCATTAAACTATTTTAAATGAAAAAATCTAATTTATGCACAAATGGATATAAAATTTAATTAAATTATATAATTTTAAATTTATTTTTTTAGGTCTTTTCTCGCCCCGTCTCGACAAAATGGGCAATTCCACTCGAGGCGTTCTCTTTTGTCAAAAATTGATTGACACTTTCAACTTCCATAACTACGATTCATTGTTGCATGCCGACTCCAAGAAAATTGATCCTCGCCGACGAGTAGGCAATAAGGAAACGGATTTGATTGTGAATTTGTTGTTTGCATGCAAAAATGGCGATTTGGATACGGTTAGAAGGTTGGTATGGTTTTTTTTGAATCGCCAGACAATTTTGTGCCCTATATAATAGGATTTACCAACAATCTCTAAAGAAAAAATTACTTAAAATAACAGAAAAAAGGAGAAATAAACAGAAAAGAGACATTTTTAAAAACGAAAATCGGAGTTTAAAATCGACAGGATCGATAAAAAATAAGACTAGACAACTATACTTCATAATAATTCATCAAATAACTTTTGGTTGAAAATAAGTTTAGAAAAGGATTCAGAGAATGGTTCTTATAAATTTAGATTAGATTAATAAGCTTTAGATCTTGGAGGAAGAATATTGGTTACAAATTTCATTTTCAAATAGGCCCGCAAAATTCGGGTTAATCAAATTAAAGAGCAGAACCATTGGCTATCTAATTTAATAATATTTTTATTTAGATTAGTTCATAAATTGATTAAATCGTTAAAATGTCCTTTATAATGGATTATAATAATTGATTTTTTGAGCATAAACTTAATAAATTCTGAAGCAATTTAAATAAAATTATATTATTAAATAGAAAATAATCTATTCTTTAATTTGATATTCAAGTTATAAATAAACAACCGGGGGATCATACAGAACTTAGATCACGACTTTTTGAAAAAAATTTTTATAATTTTTCGAGCCGCAAATAAAAATTTAACCAGAAATTTCCGCGCAGCGAAAAATTTTACGATTTTTTCATGATTTTATGAAAAAAAAAGTACAAAAAGTACACCAAGGTCAAAAAAAAGTACAAATCTTTTAAAAAAGTACATTTTTATTTTCAAAGATTTTACCCCTCAAAAAAAGTACAAATCTTTTAAAAAAGTACATTTTTATTTTCAAAGATTTTACCCCTCAAAAAAGTACAAATCTTTTAAAAAAGTACATTTTTATTTTCAAAGATTTTACCCCTCAAAAAAAGTACAAATCTTTTAAAAAAGTACATTTTTATTTTCAAAGATTTTACCCCTCAAAAAAGTACAAATCTTTTAAAAAAGTACATTTTTATTTTCAAAGATTTTACCCCTCAAAAAAGTACAAATCTTTTAAAAAAGTACATTTTTATTTTCAAAGATTTTACCCCTCAAAAAAAGTACAAATCTTTTAAAAAAGTACATCTGGCAACCCTGAGCTAATAACATCTAAATTGTTCAGTTCTTATGAATTATAATTAACGGCGAAATTTCAGATTTGACCTTTTTTTTTATTCTTAATGCTTTTTTCCAGACTCTATTTGCAAGGAATGAATTTGAACATTTCCGATTATGATGGACGGACCGCATTACATTTGGCCGCATGCGAAGGCCACGCTTTAATCATGAAATTCCTTCTGAATGTGGCCAATGTCGATTACACCATCCGGGATCGTTGGGGCCGGACGGCACTGGACGATGCCCGAACATTCCATCGGACAACTTGCGTAAAATTATTGCTAAAAGTGGCGGAGAAAAGGCAAAAAGAAGAACAACAACAGAAACGAAGAATATCACAAACTCAATCGGAGGCTACCAATCATCAGTAATGCTGGGATTTTTAGGGATTTAATTATTTTATATTTACACTGAGAATTATGTCTTAGGTGATAAAAAGCATTTCTAATTTGAATTGAACTCAAAATATGTGACCTTTTTATCACTATTTTTCCTTTTAAGTTATTCAATCTTTTTTGGAAATTATTTAAAAATTTTGCCAAAAAAAATTTCCCCTTTAGGATCTTTTTCATCAAATTTTTTTTCATTAAACAATATTGATCTTACTAATTTGTAAAATTTTTCTATTTTAGTCTTTTTCGGTCACAAATTTAATCTTTAAATTATTTTATTCAACAAATTTTCCCCATTAAATCATTTTGGTCAGAAATTTAAATTTTCTGCCTTAAAAAATTTGATCAAAAATTTTTTGGTCAAAAATTTTCCCTTTAAATTATTTTGATAAAAAATTTTCCCATTAAATCAATTTGGACAAAAAATTTTCTTATAAAATTATTTGGGTCAAAAATTTTACTCGCAGAAATCATTTTGATCAAAATTTATGAGGCCTTTTTTGGTCAAAAAAATATTTTGATAAAATTTTTGGCATTATTTTGGGAATTTTATCATTAATATTATTTTTCGATTTCTTAATTTAAATCACTATTTTTTCCAGCACCCAACATCAGTCAATTCACACCGTGGGAGGAGGAGCCGAAGAAGAAATAATCACCACTACAACCGGTGGGACAACAACAACGGTAGAGAGTGATTGCGAAGAAGACGAAGATGAGGAGGGAGTAGGGTTGGGCGGTATCGGGATACCGGTCGGTATTGATACCGAAATACCGGGGGTTGGCCAATACCGTTACCGATTTGGCCAAAACCGCTACCGACCCCGGTAATACCGTTACCGTTTTTTCGAATCGGTATTAGTCGGTATTGACAAGCACCCCCTTAAAATGGCATTTTTGGCCAAATTTTTATTTTTTTTTTTCAAATTTTTTCATTTTTTTGGTGTCTTCAAAATGATATTTTGGCTCAAATCCTTCGCTGCGCGGCTATTTTGGCACCATTTTTTGTATTGCATGCACTATCCATCCAACGCGCATTAGTCAAAATTTCATACCCGATTTAAAATTTCCAATCTGCTAGAATCTATAAAAAATCTCTAATTCATGATCTTCGTTACCGAAAACCCCTTTCTCCTCACATTTTTCTCATATTACTAAAATTAAAATACTTGGGCTCATTTGGCTAAATCTAATTGCTCGTATTTTTTGCCTTTGCGCATACCATTCCGAAAAACTTTACCCCAATTTTATTCAATAAGAACTTAAAGAAATTGACTTTTAAAATAATACTGATTTTTGAAAGAAAAAATTGATTTTTAAAAATTTTTTGCCATTTTTCATTGAAATACCGACTAATACCGAATACCGATTTCTGAAAATACCGTTACCGTTTACCGACCCCTGACCCAATACCGATACCGGATCCCGAGTGGGCTGGTACCGGCCAATACCGTTACCGACTTTGACCCCAAATACCGATACCGCCGAACCCTAGGAGGGAGAAGAGCCACGATGTATCATGGCCATGGGAAACAATGTGGAGGAGGAATTAATGATGAAGCCGAGAAGTGCTGGACGAGCAATGGTGGCCAACAGTACAAGATGGGCATTGGAGAATTGTTCCGTGGATCGACTTTTCCTCAATGATGTCGGACACAGGGAAGAAGAGGATGAAATACGAAGAGGGATTGCCGGACAAAATAATAATAGCGGCAGAATTTTTCAACACCACCATAATATGAGCACGGCGGATTGAAGCAAAAAGAAAAAAGATTGATCGAATCAAAGAAGAAAAAATGGCATTTATATTGGCAATAAAAAGTTCAATTTTATAGAATATTTTTTATACCATGGAAAATTTTTATTTAAATCCTACCTTTCCATCTCAATCAAATGATTCAGTAAGATCAATTTAGACAAAAAATTGAATTATTTTAGAAAAAATGTGTTTTTCCACATAATTCCTCTTATTCACAATTTTCTAAAATTAATAAATTTTTTCAAAATTAATATTTAATTTAATTATCAAAAATATTATTTTCAACAACACCATCACCATATGAGTTATATAATTTGTTGGTTTAGTCAAAATAAAAATATTAAACCGTCTAAATCATATTTTACAATTTTTAATTTTTACTAAACCATGAATGACAATGATATATTATATTATATTATATACCAATCGACGTGTCTCGAAAAGATCTACAGATCTATAAAATGGTATAAGATTCTTAACGTCAAAAATCGGTTTCTGATTTATTAGAAAACAAAAACTACTATTGGATAAAAAAAACCCTTTTTTTGGTAAAAAATAATGTTTATAAATAATCATACACAAATGATGTACTTTTCCAAATAGGCAGGTCAATTTCATTTAATTACATTGTAATTTTCGTTCTTTATAAAATGGAAATATTTAAAATTTCAATAATAATAATATTTGCCAAAGTGCATACGCGAACAATAATTATATTAAAAAAAATGAAGGCAACCTTTGCCAGAGATAGATTTTTTGACGCAAATGAGTCTGGGCTCTGGGGTCTGAGCTTTTGGACTTGATAAAAATGAGGCAGAAAGTTTGCTTAACATTAAAATATATTATTAAATAAAAATATAGTTCAATGAAAAAAGACAAATAAAAATTCTAATAAGAAAATAATAAGCGATATTTGAAAATTAAATTGTCTATTAATTTTTTGCTATGATTATTTAAATTATATTTATCTATATACCACATGGTAGTCTGGTGCAATTTTCTTGGGACGGCGAATAATTCAATTTATTCATAGATCCCCCAAATGTAAATTAACCTTTTAAGATTTTTTATTAATTTATTAAGTCGAGGTAAATATATTTCCTTATAATTTTATTGTTGCTTATGTAAAAATTTTCATCATTATTAATTAATTAAAAATTTAATATTATTTTCATTTATTTATTTCTTATCGCGATTCTTACAAATTTGAACGACACCCCTGAAATTTGAATTAAATTTATTATACATACATATTCAAATCAGTATTTATAATTCAACAATTTTGAAATTATTTCCTTATTTAAATTTGAATTTAAATGAATAATTCGTCGAATTTAACATCGGTATTTGTGAATTAATTTTAAATGGAATAAAAATTTACCCACATTATTATAGTTTTTTGACCAATACAAAAATGCTGGAATTTCGATGGAATTGATTGCGGCAGTTGGCCTTCGTGCATTTTTAGCACTCATTGGAATTTTGATGAATTCATCACTTCTTTATGTCACAATTCGTACCAAGTTTGTGTAAAAATTCCATTTCAATCTTTTTTTTTTGGTAATCCTTCGGTATTTCGGTCCAAAAATTTTTTTTTCGTTTTTTTCATTGGGTTTTTTTCGGAAACGCAGAACATGAATGTGACACATGTTTTTATAATTTATCTACCTGGTAAGGTAATGTCGACTTATACCAAGAAAATGCCAAGGGGGATTTTCAAAAAATTTAAATATGGGGCATTGTATATATGTCAATCCATCCGGGGACATCTCCACAATATGCAAAGGGCGGTACAAATATGGGCATCTCTACAATGGTACAAATAAATGCGTTTTCGATTATAATAAATCAGAAACCGGTTTTAGACCCTACAAACCTTATACAATTTTGTAGATCTCATCGAGACGCATCGATTGGTATATAATTTGTTATGGTTTGATCAAAATAAAAGAGTTTAAAACCAAAAACTTGAAAAACGGTTTAATATCATCTAATTTAGACATAATAAATTATATAACAATCGATGCGTCTCGATGAGATCTATAAAATAGTATAAGGTTTGTAGTGTTTAAACACGGCTTCTGATTTATTATAATCGAAAACGCCTATATTTGTACCATTTTGGAGGTGCCCATATTTGTACCATTGTGGAGATGACAAAGCACCATGTCAATCGACTCACAGCTTGGCGAGCCAAATTGAATGGTATCACATTTGTGTTTCGCTAAATTAGTGTTCTAAATACCTTACCAAGATAGATTTTTTTTGTCACATAACTTACCTATATTTCTATTAATAATAAAATTAGTAAGTACCATTTGATTAAGCTCGATGAGCTGCGTTGAGAATAAGCTATTTATTTGCCATACAGAATTGTTCATCAAAAATGCCCTGGGTCCCCCTTTTGCCTTTTTTAGTAAAGGTCGACATTATCTCAACAAAAAGGAATATTATAACAAAATGGATGTCAAATCCTTTCAGAAATCAATTTTAGAAAAAATCAAAAAAAAATTTTTATTCCGCAATTCCGAAGCATTACCCTTTTTAAAATGCTTTCATTTCCCACTAAAGATCCCTTCGAAGCATTTGCAATATTTTGATTGCCCTTGATACTTTCGCAATCACAATTTTCCTTCCAATCAACATTTTTGGCTTTTCCATTGTTTTAAGCGGTCTCAATTTCATTCCCTCCTCAATTTGTTGCTTTGTAATTCAACCATTGCCTCAAATTTGTCTGAATTTCTCCGTAATTTGCATTCTGTTCATTGCCATCGATCGCTTTCTCAGTGTTTTTCAGCCAATCTGGTGAATATTTGAATTATTCGTAATTTACACCTTTTTTTAAATTTTATTTTTTTCGCTAAAAAACGTGCATTTAGTGGCTTTCAATGATGGAGAATCCATAATTAGGATTAGTTTTTCAATAAATAAATTATTGAACCAGGGGCTTTATTTCTCATCTCCCGATTTAGGATCAAATGTAGATTTAACGGGATTTATTTCTTAAATCCGTATTGGAAAATTTGAACTAGAATTTTTCATATATGATACATCAATCCATGCGTTTAAAAATGGTCTGAGAATGAATCTGTTATCGGATTCGTATAAAATTCAGAAATAAAAAAGTAACGCCATATAAATTTAAATAATAAGATGCTTTATATGTTCCTGCATGAATAAACTGACTAAAACTTTTAATTTTTGAGTTTATGCGAATCAATTAAAAATTCATTCTTCTATGCTCATCAAGGCGGGTTGAATAATGTATTTATTCTAGTAGAAGCCCTGTCTCTAATTGAAGCCTACCCTAGAGAGCGTCTGAAAATTATAAGCCCATGTGCTTCTATTAGAATAAATATGGTAAATTATTTTCTTCGGTAATTTTCAAATTAGATTTAAGGGCCGGTTTATGAACTCATAATGATTCAAATAATTTTAATTTATTTATTTAGAAACCAATTTTAATTCTGTATTCTCTATCATTGATAATCAATAAATATTCTTTTTTAGTGAAAAATAAAAGTAAAAAATTTTTTTGTTAAAAATGCATGGCACAAATTACATTTTTACCTGCCTAATTCCTCCCATTTTTAGGCATGCGAACCGAAATAAGAGGACATATATTTTTGTGATATTCTGTTTTTGTTTATTTTATGCTCTTTACATGCTTCAATTGTGCATTCGGAATGTGAATCCTCAACATCCAACAATTTGTTCATTGGCATCCGATTGCATGCAAAATGGGATTGCCAGCCAATTTAGGGTTGTGCTTTACGGATTTACTATTTGTTTTTATGTCGGAATATGGATTTTTATGCAATTTCGAGCGAAAAATACTCAAAATACTGTTAAAAGTAAAAATTAAATAATTTGATACCAAAGAAATGGCAAAGATCTACAATAGAATCGTGGTACCGAAAAAATAATTTTTTAATTTACGAATTTTTGTTTTAGTTTTCATGGGTCTTGCACAGGAATTTGATGTATATTTTGCCATATTTTACCATTTTAGTAAAATATTTACAATTTTTATGAGAAAATGTCAAGGAAGGCTAAGACGGATTTTCAAAATATTTTAAATATAGGCATATTATATATAGCTTAATCAACGCAGCTCGGTGAGCTGTATTTAACAATATTACATTTATTTTTATATAATGAGTTAATACAAATTTAAATGAGGTCAATATACTTATCAATACAATTAACTTTTTCTGATATAACTTTTCTATTTGCAATATTATTACCATAAGTTTCAGCTCGCCGATTTCGTTGATTGAGCTATAATATGTCTATATTTAAAATAATTCGAAATCCGTCATGTTCCCCTAGGCATTTTCTTATTAAAATTTGGAATATCTTACTAAGATGGTAAAATATGATAAAAAGGACCGTATAAATTACCTTTAAAAAATCACATATTTGAAAAATTTTAATAAACAATAAAATTTTTGCTATCACATCACAATTCTAGAATTTTGCCAATATAAAAAATAGCTAGATATAAAAATAATTTGACCCAAAAAAATTACATGAATTCACCATTAATGGAATTATATAAATATTAATTAAAATCATTTGAAGATCAAATTGTTTATACACAACGCATTTTCAAACCATTGGCCGCATTGATCTCATTTTACATGATTGGTTATTTGATTAATTCCATCATTCGATTGTTCCTTGTTCCATCACTGAATTTGAGTCCAATCCAAAATGTTTTTGTGTCAAGTTATTTGTCAGCTTTTGCAAATTTGGCAATGTTTTGCAATGGACCAATCCTATATTTATTCAGGTTAAATTAATATTTTGGCCAATAAAAAATTTCATTATTATGTTTTTAGCACAGAATATCGCAAAGCATTCAATAAAATATTCGGGTGGAAATGTGAACCAATTGCTGTTGCTGTAATTCCCATAAAACCTTTTAGCAAAACAAAAAATTGAAATGAATATTATATAAGAATTTAATTTTATGCAATTTTATTTCCCCAGTATATAATAATAATTTTATTTTACTTTTATAATATTGATTCATTTATGTTTAATAATGATTTTTGTTTTAAATTCATATCATTCTACTATCTAGAATATAAAAAAATACTCAATATAATCTAAAATGTAACGGATTTAATTTTGGCCAAAATTCATATTTAAATATTATTTATTAATAAAAATTAATGTTCATTTATTTGTTCATTATACTTGCCTAAATTTATCTATTGGAAAAAATTAATACCAGTTTGTGTTTTTCCTTTAAAAATATTTGCTTGGAAAATTTATTGAGGAATGTACGATTTATTTCTTTTATAGATTTGCGCAAAATAAAATTACAAATTTTTCCCGAAATAAATTTTATTCTAATAAGAAAAAAAATAATGAAGAGAAAATCATCACATAAACACTATTTCAAAATTGTAATAATTATGCAGTTTAAAATTATTACAAATTATTTTATTCCATTAAATTTTCTTTTGTATTAACTTTATTAATATTTTCAATCAAACTTCAGCACAGATCTCTTCGAAATATGGTTAATTCATTGAATAATGAACTAATTTCAACATTAACAAATTATTTAATGCAATATTCCAATCCATGCTAAAAATTAATTGCTTTCTATTTGTATTCAAAAAATGCTAATAACCAAAATCAACAAAATATCTAGTTTTTACATCAAATAATTTAAATTATCAACATTAATTTTTAATTTGATCCTGAATTGCAAACTCGATATTATCGTTCTCTTTTCGATGCTTTTAATTTCACCTCAATTATTACTATTTAAAAATAAAAGACAAGTTAATATTAGAAATTTATTAATTTCCTAGATGCATAAAAAAATCTTATTATTTTTCATATTTATATAATTCAGGGATGGTTTTAAATCTAAACATTTATAATTCAAAATTATAGTCAATATTCTATATACATTCAGGCACAATCTCCGGCACTCAATTTGACGAGGCTTTTTGGCAGAAGTTGACCGTAGCATTTTCAAATTCGAGGCTAAATGCATCAGGGCATATTGCCGGATGGGATGATGGCAAAATATTATATATTATTCAATTACTGTTTATCTTCTAATTTTGCAAATTTTGATTTATTCGACTAGGAAAATTGTCAAATTGCTCGGCCAAATCATAAATCCATGAGGGACACTGAAAAGTTTAATACGGAATTCACTGCGTCTTATTTTTTATTTAAAAAATAATTTGCCATTTTGAGAATATTTTAATTTTGTAGACAGTCCTCCAAACCAATATTCATCCATTTTCTGATTTTAAATTGTAATGAGATCAACGGAATTTCGGCGAATAATAAATTTAGATTTGTTATCAATAATCAGTTTTTCACCAATAAATTGAAAAATAAGAATGACTTCAAACTTCAAATAATGAAAATCAAAAAATTCCTGTACTCGACATTTGTTTGAGGAAGTTCAACACAATACTAATCTTTCCCTTTTTTCCGTTGAAAATTTTTCTATAGGAATTTGAAAATATTTATTTATGATATAATACAAATTTGATATTGGAATCTTGTAATAAAAAAATTAATAATGGAAAATATAAATTTAAAAATTTTATTTCATGAATATTTTTGTATGAAATATTTTTTAATGCATTTAAATGCCTAGGAATAAGAATTAAAATAATATCAAGTTTGCTATCTGTTAAACATTTTGGCGGAGCTTTGTGGCAAAGTTCATTCTATTATTAAAAAACTGCTTCTTTCTTCATGTGGAATTGCATTTTTTAATTTGCATTTTTTCTTTATATGATTGATTTTTATCATTTTGAAAAGTTATTTATTAATTTTTTTTCTAAATAACAAAATTTTTCCAAAATTTTATAAATTTGAGTGATTACATTTATTTATTAGACCAATGTTTACAACAAAGCCTGCTTATTGTTCACCCTCCTTACCAATCTATGTCAGGCAGATGTCATTAAATTTGATAAGTGATAACATACCTAATTCATTTTAATTTAATTTAATACCAGCAACTTTTGGATACTTTTCGATTATACATAGCTGTTCAGTTACGAATTAAATTCTTATTCTATTCATATTTGATTGTAAAATTATTTAAAAAAAAACATGATTTTAGGATTGATAGAAGGAAATTTAAAATAAAATTGTGGAAATCTGGAATGTTGATAATCGAAAAATGCCCAAATTTTGGTATCGAAATTAAAGCATTTTTAAGACCAAAAAAATTGGACTATTCCAGTACAATTTTAAAGTCTATCCTGCATACGATCTAACTAACTCTTTCGATAATTCTAGAACAAATCATAAATCTAAATTTTTTAATGGCCATGATATTTTCTATAAAAAATTGTGTTTTAATAAATTCATAATTTTTGATCGATTAAGTCTTTCTTCTATTATAAAATTAAGGTGAAGTTAGATTAAAATTTTAATATTATCAAAAAATTATAATTTTGCAAATATTAATCTTGATCGAATAATTCTCCAGATTGTCTTCAGTAGCGACAATTGTGCAAAGGAATATATTTTACAATTTGATTTTGACGATGACAATTTGAAAAAAGTCCAAAAATTTTCTGGAAATGAAGAATGGCAATTAAAAACCGATTTTTGGGCGACAAGACAAAATGAAGCTAATTTTTATGAAAATACATCAATAAATGGATAAAATTTTAATACAATTAAATTTGAATTTATCAATTATTATAAATTATTTCTAAATAAAAAATATAAATGAAAATAAAATTTTATTCTTTCTGAATATAAAAATAATGTCATTTTTAAGCTTTTAAAATTTATTAAATTAGCATAGATTTAATTCTTAATTTTCGATTTTATTAAAAATGAGACATTAAAAAATTAATATTTTTAATAAGAAAAAATTGTTAATTTAAATTAATTTATTAAATCATATTTTAAAATTTTTTATTCAGTCCAATCAAAAAAAAAATATTTCTATTTTAATAGTGCCTGCGGTGTTATTTTATTTTTTAATTATTTTAATTAAATTTTATAAAATAATAAAAATAAATTCATTTTGCCATAACCAACCGCGGTTAATTGCTTTTAAATTTTTTTTCCTTTCATTCATTTTTTCCTCCATTCATTTTCATTCATTTCTTCTCCTTACTAGATTTTCCTTTTATAATTTATCAATCAGCCACTGCTGCCAGTGCCCGCTGGACCGACCACCTTTCTTCCTTTTCTTCCTTAAAAAATCAAAAACTTAAGGATTTTGTTCTTTATTATTTTCTTGTGGTCGACCTGAAGTTTTGGCAATTGTGATTGTGAGCGAAGCGGACATTAAAATTTGGTAGAAAAGGGTTATTTATCAATTAAAATGATATTTTATTAGGGTATAAATTTATCTAAAACAAATTCTAAAAAATTTTGTTCAAAGTTTGATATTTTTATTTATAAAAACTAGATAAACCATGATTTTTTTGATTCAAAAAATCAAACAATGATCAATATTATGTTTACAATTTTCTAGAAGGATAAAAACACAAAATTTTTTTGGAAGGATAAAAATACGAAATATTTTGGAAACAAAAGACAAAATGTTTTGGAAATACAAAAATAAAATATTTGAACAAATATAAACATCGAAATATTTTGAGACAAAATGTTTTGGATGAATAAAAACACAAAATGTTTTGGATGAATAAAAACACAAAATATTTTAATACACAATAACACAGAAATGTTTGGAGAAATAAAAATCACAAAATATTTTTGAAATACAAAAATACAAAATGTTTTGGAAATACAAAAAAAAATATTTGAACAAATAAAAACATCGAAATATTTGGAGAAACAAAAACATAATTTTGGGATGAATAAAATCGCAAAATGTTTTGGATGAATAAAAACACAAAATATTTGAATACACAAAAGCACAGAAATGTTTGGATGAATAAAAACACAAAATGTTTTGAATGAATAAAAATCACAAAATGTTTTGGATGAATAAAAACACAAAATATTTGAATACACAAAAGCACAGAAATGTTTGAAGAAATAAAAACACAAAATGTTTTGGATGAATAAAAACACAAAATGTTTTGGATGAGTAAAATCACAAAATGTTTTGGATGAACTAAAACACAAAATGTTGTGAATGAATAAAAACACAAAATGTTTTGGATGAATAAAAACACAAAATGTTTTGGATGAATAAAAACACAAAATGTTTTGGATGAATAAAAACACAAAATGTTTTGGATGAATAAAAACACAAAATGTTTTGGATGAATAAAAACACAAAATGTTTTGGATGAATAAAAACACAAAATGTTGTGAATGAATAAAATCACAAAATGTTTTGGATGAACTAAAACACAAAATGTTGTGAATGAATAAAAACACAAAATGTTTTGGATGAATAAAAACACAAAATGTTTTGGATGAATAAAAACACAAAATGTTTTGGATGAATAAAAACACAAAATGTTTTGTATGAATAAAAACACAAAATGTTGTGAATGAATAAAAACACAAAATGTTTTGTATGAATAAAAACACAAAATGTTTTGGATGAATAAAAACACAAAATGTTTTGGATGAATAAAAACACAAAATGTTTTGGATGAATAAAAACACAAAATTTTTTGTATGAATAAAAAAAACACAAAATTTTAGAAAAATAAAAAAAGTTGTTTGAAGAAACAAAAATTTGAATATTTGAAAAGGCAAAATTATATATGTTAGAAGAAACAAAAAACATTAAATCTTTGGAGACAAAAAACATATGTTTGAAGAAATAAAAATGCTTGAAATAAAAATACAGCTGATCAATTAGAGAATCGAGTTAAAAACATTAAAAATGGAAATTTTTAAGCAAATAATTAAAATAAATTTAATAATTCTAAGATTAGTTATACATTGGTATAATATGAATCAACGAAAACTTTAATCTTTTGGCCAAGATATGACCAAAAATATACTTGATATTTTTGTCCATATTTTGTCAAACATTATAGTTTTGATAGATCAATATAAAATGGATAACCAATATTAGTTAGAGTTTTAATTAATCGCTGAAATAGAAATGGCCAAGAAGGAAATGAATAAAACTAGTTTTTTAAATATTATGGATAATTTTTTCGAAATATAGTTAAAATTATCCAAATATTTTCTTCCCTTTTCCTATTTTGTTAGGCTAAATTTAAACTAATTAGGACAATGCTATATATCATTTGAAATTTTATTAGGTCATTTCTGAATTGGATCTAAATTTTCAAAAAAAGTTTTCTAATCGCGTTAATTTAGTCATAACTTATTTTAGCCAATCAATAATCAAATAAAATTTTTTTGATAATATATTTTTGTTTTTTCAGATTTTTTATAAACTTGAATACAAATTCATCATTTAAATGGATACAATTAATTCATCATTCGCTGTGATAATGTCTTTCCTCACTCTTCCAATTCTGGATATAATTTTGTCATTATGCGCAGTGGTTGTGCCTTTCTTCACCTTTGCAATTACATATTCTTGTGAAAGGCCTTGGAAACGCCATATTGCCATTATTTGCTTTTTATTCTTAATAATACAACTTATTCCTTCACTTCTTTCATCAATATTCAATACATCCAATGATTCGGCTGCAGATGACGCAAAATTTATCGCTGGAATGATGATAGGATTTGCCTTTTGCGGATTCAGTTCATTATTCGAAAGGGTAAAATAAAATAAAAATTGCAAAATTACATTAAAAATTAAAGATCGCGATGATTGGGGATATAATCGGTGGAATTATAATTTTATCTTTTGCCACGGCATTAAACAGAAGGATCGATGCTGCCGCAGCAACTTGCACTATGTGGCTTTTGAATATATCATACTCGCTGGTAAGAAAATTACCATTAAATAGATCAAAATATAAAAATAATTGTTAGGATAACAAATTAAGGCAAAAAGAAAATAATTAAATTATAATATAAAATTAATAAATGAATGGATGGTATTTAAAATTGCGAAAAAAAGAAAATTGCGATAAGAATATTATGTCTCATTTCTTTTAGGCCATATAAGTTGGCCTTATCAAGCCCCTAACCCTAGCCCTAAACCCCTAGTTACAAAAAAGTTATAAACCAAAAACAGTTGCGACATTATATTCAATAAAGGCGGTATTAATTTGTGGCAAAACAGGCGGTTTTAATTTGAGGCAAAACAGGCGGAATTAATTTAGATGCAAAATAGTCGGAATTAATTTGAAACTAAACAGGCGGAATTAAATAGTGGCCAACAGGCGCAATTAAATTGGGGCAAACAGGTGGAATTAAATAGTGACAAAAAAGTCAGAATTAATTTGAAACTAAACAGGAGGAATTAATTAGTCAAAGAAGAAGAATTAAATTAGAGTTAAGAGGTGGAATTAATCAAAATAGACTCTCGAATTATTATAAGTACAAATTTGAAAATTCCTATACACTATACACTTTGATCTACCAGCAAATGAAATTTTGAATATTATGTTTGACTATAAGATCTTTTCTTATGGAAATGAAATCTTTGAATTCATAACCTGTGGCAAAATCAAACTTTTTAAAATTTATTTTTCCCAAAACCTTCAACCCTTAATTACTCTCAATTTAAATGTTTTTATTACCAAATTCATCTTTCTCCTTGGGCTAATTTAAATATTGTGAAAGCTGAAAGGTGATCTCTCTCTCTCTCTCATGTCTCATCTCTCATTCAGTAAGAGATACGATGGGCACTGGGCACTAATATTCCGATCCGCAAGCATGCCTAAAGGGTGAGCTCAGAAAATGATAAAAAGGAGAAAAAACCACTTTTCTATTTTTTCAAATAAAAATAAATCCAATTTTGCCATCCAATTTCTTCAGTAATTCCTAACCCAATTCAAATCAAATCTTTTACTTTTTGAAATTCCATTTAAAATCCATAAATAATAAGAAATATTAAACTATTTTCTTTTTTCAACAATAGTCGACAAGTGTCCCCCAATCCTTCCTTTTCTTTTTAGCAGAGGCAGCAACATTCGTCACCAAAATCAATAAATACTAGAGGCAAACCCAGCCAACGGCCACATCATTCCTACTATTCCTAGCCCATTTTACTCCGGGTAAAAATATTTCCCTTCTTCATTTTCATTCCTCCAAAAAATAATATCGACTTTCGATAAAAATCCTTTAAAATGGCAAATAAAATACTGAAAAAATTCATCCGATTTTTTTTCTTTTCACTTCAAATTCTTCAAAAAACTCGGAAAAAGCCAAGAATATATTCTCGTCGAATGCCCGCCGAATTAATCGACGAATCCCTCGGATTTTTGCCTTTTAAAAAATGTCTCGAATTATCGAAATCATCCAGAAATTATCTTCTGCTCAATTTGGCCAAATATCGGGTCGAAAAAGCACCAAAAAATGTAACTATTCAAAAAATTATTAGAAAATTAATTCATTGGATAAAAAAATGTTAGGCTAATGATCAATGATTTTTAACATTAGCAAATCTGACAATTTCTGCAAAATATGCATTTACCTAATTACTGACAAGGAGGCCGGAATACCTTATTTATATGGCATTTGCCATATTTTTAAAGATTTGCCTTATTTTTTGCCATATTTTTGTTTTGCCTTATAACATGTCATATTTTTAAAAATTTCTTTAAAATGATGATTTTAATCAAAATCTTTCGCTGCGCGGCCAATTTTGGGCTAAAATCTTTCGCTGCGCGGCCAATTTTGGGCTAAAATCTTTCGCTGCGCGGCCAATTTTGGGCTAAAATCTTTCGCTGCGCGGCCAATTTTGGGCTAAAATCTTTCGCTGCGCGGCCAATTTTGGGCTAAAATCTTTCGCTGCGCGGCCAATTTTGGGCTAAAATCTTTCGCTGCGCGGCCAATTTTGGGCTAAAATCTTTCGCTGCGCGGCCAATTTTGGGCTAAAATCTTTCGCTGCGCGGCCAATTTTGGGCTAAAATCTTTCGCTGCGCGGCCATTTTGGACTAAAATCTTTCGCTGCGCGGCCATTTTGGGCTAAAATCTTTCGCTGCGCGGCCAATTTTGGGCTAAAATCTTTCACTAGGCGGCCATTTTTGGGCTAAAATGTTTCCCTTGGGACCATTGTTCGATTTGATAATGCATTTATCCATTTCCTTTCCAGAAATGAGCTTTCGAACAAAGCAAAATCGAATACCAATAAGCATGGAATAGAAAAATAAATGCATTTTTATAATATTTTATCACAAAAATTGATGCCATAAAAATGCCATATTTTTTAGTTGAAATTGCCATATTTTGCCATATTTTTTTCTGCTTTTGCCATATTTTTCACTGGGGGACCTGGCCTCCCTGATTACTGAATAGCAGCGAAATACATTATTATTAGGAATATTCTTTGAATTCATGCTAATTGCATTCATTAATCATCAATAATTAATTAAAGTCATTTATTTTCTATATTTATCCTTTATTATTATTTTTCTATCAGACTTTGCAACAAATCAAATCAACCTCTGAGTATAATAAATAGAACATTGTATTTCTTTCTATGTTCTGAATGGAACAATAAAAAATTTCATTGAAAATGCATTCAATTATCTAGTTTGGAACAGTCAATTTGTTCTGTTCAAATTACAATGAACAATAAAATTTGGCACGAAATAATGGAGGATCTTCTAAAATTCAAAAATGGATTCGAAGATGAATTTTCCAAATTTTTGCTAAAATACCAAAAAGTTGATAGAAATAAAAATTATAAAATTTACAGGTGGATTAAAAATAAAAAAATATCTTCAAATATCCATAGACCATAGACAGATAAAAATAATAATTTAAGTGATTTGGGAAGAAAAATTTTTATAAATTGATTAAAAATCATAAATTTTTGCATTCTTTTACAGGCAGGAAAACAATGGCCATTGTCTAAAAGGGTGAACGATTTGATTGATAGGATTTTGGCACTATTGGTGATTTTTAAATAAAATCAAAAAATTACTGTTCAAAAACTTCAAAAACGATCAAAATTGAATTTATTAAATGAAAAATTTTTTACTAAAAATTGCTTATTAAAAAATTATACAAAAAAAAAAAACAATTAAACCATGTATTTTTTATTTTTAAAGAGATTTGCCCCAGCCAACAATGGCCGCACAACAACTCCATCAATTGAACTTGGCCAAACTGGCACAAATCCCGTTAATATAAAATTTTATTTAATATTATTGATAATTTAATTTTAAAAAAGAAATTGCTGAATGAATAAAAATTAAATTAATGAAAAATTTTTTATCAAAAATTGAATATAAAAAAATTATTTAAAAAAGAATTAAAATCATTTATTTTTTATTGCCTAGGCCAACAATGGCCGCACAACTCCATCACTTGAACTTGCAATTGGCGGAGCTGCTGGCACTGGCAATCAAAATCAAAATATTCGTCTTGCTGATGCTGGATTGGTGAGCGAATAGGAATGCAAATTTTATTTAATATTATTGATAATTTTATAAAGAAATTCATGAATTAAAAAAAAAATAATAAAATGCTATTTTTATTTTGCAGAGGAGAACCGAATTTAAAGGATTTTTGCAAATTTTTGAATTTCCCGCGATGAATGAATTCGAAAAGGAATTGGCAAAAGAATTGGCCAAGCAAAGAGATGAATTAAAGGATGAATTCAAAAAGGAATTGGCAAAAGAATTGGCCAAGCAAAGAGATGAATTAAAGGATGAATTCAAAAAGGAATTGGCAAAAGAATTGGCCAAGCAAAGAGATGAATTCGAAAAGGAATTGGCCAAGCAAAGAGATGAATTCGAAAAGGAATTGGCCAAACAAAATGATGAAATCAATGGGCTAAAAATGGAAAATGAAAAGCTTCGTCAAAAAATAGGTGAGTTGAGAATAAATTTAAGAAAAAGTTTAAAGGATATTTATTAAAAAATACTGAATTTGTATAAAAATTTATTGTTTAGATATTAATATTTGTAAAAATTTGCTCAATTAGAAGCTAAAATGATTTTGATTAAAAATAACTTTTAAAAGTTTCCCTTCTTCTATCTCGGGCCAAGATATCTAATCTTAAAGCACTTTGTATTATTTAAAAATTTTATGTATAATTTTAATTATTGTTTCTAAAAATTCAGCAAAAATATATTGAGTGATTCTTTCATTTTTTTTTGATGAGCCAGATAAAAATATTAAAATTATAATTCCCAATTCCTTATTAGTGAATATGAATATTATTTAAATTTCAAAAATCTTAAATAAAATCAATACATTGTAAAACATTTAGAAATGAAAATACTTTTTTGTAAAATTCATTTAAACAAAATAATTTATTAAAAATTTAATTTTCCCTTTTATTTATAGATGAACTTGAATCAAAGGGGAAGGAGAAAAGGCCAAGATCGACGTGGGAATTAGGATTCAAGCAACCAGCCAGTGATAATGTCAAATTTCACGAAACATTGGATTCACAAAAAGTGGCGCTGGAAAATGTGATGCTGAAGAATGAGCAGGGCCGAATGAATGGCACAATTAAAGTAATTCAAAACAAACAATCGAATTTAGGATATGAATAAATGAAGAACATTTTCTGGAAAATATCTAAAATTTGATATTTTTCTCGTCCAGATTCCGATAAGGAAAAAATTATTTTATTTTCCATTTAGGTTATAAAATGATGGGAAAATGCTTAAATTCATGCGATTAATTTCGCAAATCAAATGGTTGGATTGACAGAAAAGTAGCGAAATACAATTTCCAAAAAAGACAAATTTTTCTAGAAAATAGGCGGAATAATAGTTTGATTAATTAAAGAATTTATATTGATTTTTTCCGATAAAATATCTAATCTTTTATAATAATTGACAAGGAATTTTTAAAAATACATAATATTACTTTTCCCAGGTCGTCAATATTGCCTATGAAAAGGTAGTGGGCATCCGGTTCACAGCCGACCAATGGCAAACTCAAACTGATGAATTGGCACATTACCAGCCGTCTTCCTCGGCCACAAATTTTGACACTTTCCGCTTCGACATTGATATCCCACGAAATGAGACGAAAGTCAGTTTAAGCGAAAGAAAAATAATTTCAAACCGAACCATCATTTTTAGGACTCCCGATTGGAATTTTGCATTTATTACCTGGTCAAAAGCAATAATGGTTGGCAAGAATACTGGGATTCCAATGGCCAGAGGAATTTTTCCCTTCTTTCATCGGCTGAATCAGAAGCCAGTCCCAGTTCATCAATTTCTGCGCAAAAACCAACGGCCGAAATGGAAATGAAACTCAATTAATCGCATTCTTCACACAAAATAGCTGTCTTCTTCTCCAATTTTCACACTCTTTTTCATGTCCAATTCCCCCAAAATTCACTCATTTTCATGGCAAATTCCCCCAAAATTCACTCATTTTCATGGCCAATTCCTCCAAAATTCACTCATTTTCATGGCCAATTCCTCAAAAATTCACTCATTTTCATGGCCAATTCCTCCAAAATTCAATCATTTTCATGTCCAATTCCCCCAAAATTCACTCGTTTTCATGGCCAATTCCTCCAAAATTCACTCATTTTCATGGCAAATTCCCCCAAAATTCACTCATTTTCATGGCCAATTCCCCCAAAATTCACTCATTTTCATGGCCAATTCCCCCAAAATTCACTCATTTTCATGGCCAATTCCCCCAAAATTCACTCATTTTCATGGCCAATTCCCCCAAAATTCACTCATTTTCATGGCCAATTCCCCCAAAATTCACTCATTTTCATGGCAAATTCCCCCAAAATTCACTCATTTTCATGGCCAATTCCTCCAAAATTCACTCATTTTCATGGCCAATTCCTCAAAAATTCACTCATTTTCATGGCCAATTCCTCCAAAATTCACTCATTTTCATGGCCAATTCCTCCAAAATTCACTCATTTTCATGGCCAATTCCCCCAAAATTCACTCATTTTCATGGCCAATTCCTCCAAAATTCACTCATTTTCATGGCCAATTCCTCCAAAATTCACTCGTTTTCATGTCCAATTCCCCCAAAATTCACTCGTTTTCATGGCCAATTCCTCCAAAATTCACTCATTTTCATGGCAAATTCCCCCAAAATTCACTCATTTTCATGGCCAATTCCCCCAAAATTCACTCATTTTCATGGCCAATTCCCCCAAAATTCACTCATTTTCATGGCCAATTCCCCCAAAATTCACTCATTTTCATGGCCAATTCCCCCAAAATTCACTCATTTTCATGGCCAATTCCCCCAAAATTCACTCATTTTCATGGCAAATTCCCCCAAAATTCACTCATTTTCATGGCCAATTCCTCCAAAATTCACTCATTTTCATGGCCAATTCCTCAAAAATTCACTCATTTTCATGGCCAATTCCTCCAAAATTCAATCATTTTCATGTCCAATTCCCCCAAAATTCACTCGTTTTCATGGCCAATTCCTCAAAAATTCACTCATTTTCATGGCCAATTCCCCCAAAATTCACTCATTTTCATGGCCAATTCCCCCAAAATTCACTCATTTTCATGACCAATTCACCAAATTTTCACTTGTTCTCAAAGGCCTAATTCCCAAATTTTCACTTGTTCTCAAAGGCCTAATTCCCAAATTTTCACTTGTTCTCAAAGGCCAAATTCCCAAATTTTCACTTGTTCCGAAAGGCCAAATTCCCAGATTTTCACTTGTTCCCAAAGGCCTAATTCCCAAATTTTCACTTGTTCCCAAAGGCCTAATTCCCAAATTTTCACTTGTTCCCAAAGGCCTAATTCCCAAATTTTCACTTGTTCCCAAAGGCCTAATTCCCAGATTTTCACTTGTTCCCAAAGGCCTAATTCCCAAATTTTCACTTGTTCTCAAAGGCCAAATTCCCAGATTTTCACTTGTTCCCAAAGGCCTAATTCCCAGATTTTCACTTGTTCCCAAAGGACTAATTCCCAAATTTTCACTTGTTCTCAAAGGCCAAATTCCCAGATTTTCACTTGTTCCCAAAGGCCTAATTCCCAAATTTTCACTTGTTCCCAAAGGCCTAATTTCCAGATTTTCACTTGTTCCCAAAGGCCTAATTCCCAAATTTTCACTTGTTCCCAAAGGCCTAATTTCCAGATTTTCACTTGTTCTCAAAGGCCTAATTCCCAAATTTTCACTTGTTCCCAAAGGCCTAATTTCCAGATTTTCACTTGTTCTCAAAGGCCTAATTCCCAAATTTTCACTTGTTCTCAAAGGCCAAATTCCCAAATTTTCACTTGTTCTCAAAGGCCTAATTCCCAAATTTTCACTTGTTCCCAAAGGCCTAATTTCCAGATTTTCACTTGTTCTCAAAGGCCTAATTCCCAAATTTTCACTTGTTCTCAAAGGCCAAATTCCCAAATTTTCACTTGTTCTCAAAGGCCTAATTCCCAAATTTTCACTTGTTCCCAAAGGCCTAATTTCCAGATTTTCACTTGTTCTCAAAGGCCTAATTCCCAAATTTTCACTTGTTCCCAAAGGCCTAATTTCCAGATTTTCACTTGTTCTCAAAGGCCTAATTCCCAAATTTTCACTTGTTCTCAAAGGCCTAATTCCCAAATTTTCACTTGTTCTCAAAGGCCTAATTTCCAGATTTTCACTTGTTCTCAAAGGCCTAATTTCCAGATTTTCACTTGTTCTCAAAGGCCTAATTCCCAAATTTTCACTTGTTCTCAAAGGCCTAATTTCCAGATTTTCACTTGTTCTCAAAGGCCTAATTTCCAGATTTTCACTTGTTCTCAAAGGCCTAATTTCCAGATTTTCACTTGTTCTCAAAGGCCTAATTTCCAGATTTTCACTTGTTCTCAAAGGCCTAATTCCCAAATTTTCACTTGTTCTCAAAGGCCTAATTTCCAGATTTTCACTTGTTCTCAAAGGCCTAATTTCCAGATTTTCACTTGTTCTCAAAGGCCTAATTCCCAAATTTTCACTTGTTCTCAAAGGCCTAATTCCCAAATTTTCACTTGTTCTCAAAGGCCTAATTTCCAGATTTTCACTTGTTCTCAAAGGCCTAATTTCCAGATTTTCACTTGTTCTCAAAGGCCTAATTCCCAAATTTTCACTTGTTCTCAAAGGCCTAATTTCCAGATTTTCACTTGTTCTCAAAGGCCTAATTTCCAGATTTTCACTTGTTCTCAAAGGCCTAATTCCCAGATTTTCACTTGTTCTCAAAGGCCTAATTTCCAGATTTTCACTTGTTCTCAAAGGCCTAATTTCCAGATTTTCACTTGTTCTCAAAGGCCAAATTCCCAGATTTTCACTTGTTCCCAAAGGCCTAATTCCCAAATTTTCACTTGTTCCCAAAGGCCTAATTTCCAGATTTTCACTTGTTCCCAAAGGCCTAATTCCCAAATTTTCACTTGTTCCCAAAGGCCTAATTTCCAGATTTTCACTTGTTCTCAAAGGCCAAATTCCCAAATTTTCACTTGTTCTCAAAGGCCTAATTTCCAAATTTTCACTTGTTCCCAAAGGCCTAATTTCCAGATTTTCACTTGTTCTCAAAGGCCTAATTCCCAAATTTTCACTTGTTCTCAAAGGCCTAATTCCCAAATTTTCACTTGTTCTCAAAGGCCTAATTTCCAGATTTTCACTTGTTCTCAAAGGCCTAATTTCCAGATTTTCACTTGTTCTCAAAGGCCTAATTCCCAAATTTTCACTTGTTCTCAAAGGCCTAATTTCCAGATTTTCACTTGTTCTCAAAGGCCTAATTTCCAGATTTTCACTTGTTCTCAAAGGCCTAATTTCCAGATTTTCACTTGTTCTCAAAGGCCTAATTCCCAAATTTTCACTTGTTCTCAAAGGCCTAATTTCCAGATTTTCACTTGTTCTCAAAGGCCTAATTTCCAGATTTTCACTTGTTCTCAAAGGCCTAATTCCCAAATTTTCACTTGTTCTCAAAGGCCAAATTCCCAAATTTTCACTTGTTCTCAAAGGCCTAATTTCCAGATTTTCACTTGTTCCCAAAGGCCTAATTTCCAGATTTTCACTTGTTCTCAAAGGCCTAATTCCCAAATTTTCACTTGTTCTCAAAGGCCTAATTTCCAGATTTTCACTTGTTCTCAAAGGCCTAATTTCCAGATTTTCACTTGTTCTCAAAGGCCTAATTCCCAAATTTTCACTTGTTCTCAAAGGCCTAATTTCCAGATTTTCACTTGTTCTCAAAGGCCTAATTCCCAAATTTTCACTTGTTCTCAAAGGCCTAATTCCCAAATTTTCACTTGTTCCCAAAGGCCTAATTTCCAGATTTTCACTTGTTCTCAAAGGCCTAATTCCCAAATTTTCACTTGTTCTCAAAGGCCTAATTCCCAAATTTTCACTTGTTCTCAAAGGCCTAATTCCCAAATTTTCACTTGTTCCCAAAGGCCTAATTTCCAGATTTTCACTTGTTCTCAAAGGCCTAATTCCCAAATTTTCACTTGTTCTCAAAGGCCAAATTCCCAAATTTTCACTTGTTCTCAAAGGCCTAATTCCCAAATTTTCACTTGTTCCCAAAGGCCTAATTTCCAGATTTTCACTTGTTCTCAAAGGCCTAATTCCCAAATTTTCACTTGTTCTCAAAGGCCAAATTCCCAAATTTTCACTTGTTCTCAAAGGCCTAATTCCCAAATTTTCACTTGTTCCCAAAGGCCTAATTTCCAGATTTTCACTTGTTCTCAAAGGCCTAATTCCCAAATTTTCACTTGTTCTCAAAGGCCTAATTCCCAAATTTTCACTTGTTCCCAAAGGCCTAATTTCCAGATTTTCACTTGTTCTCAAAGGCCTAATTCCCAAATTTTCACTTGTTCTCAAAGGCCAAATTCCCAAATTTTCACTTGTTCCCAAAGGCCTAATTCCCAGATTTTCACTTGTTCCCAAAGGCCTAATTCCCAAATTTTCACTTGTTCTCAAAGGCCAAATTCCCAGATTTTCACTTGTTCCCAAAGGCCTAATTCCCAGATTTTCACTTGTTCCCAAAGGACTAATTCCCAAATTTTCACTTGTTCTCAAAGGCCAAATTCCCAGATTTTCACTTGTTCCCAAAGGCCTAATTCCCAAATTTTCACTTGTTCCCAAAGGACTAATTCCCAAATTTTCACTTGTTCCCAAAGGCCAAATTCCCAAATTTTCACTTGTTCCCAAAGGCCAAATTCCCAAATTTTCACTTGTTCCCAAAGGCCTAATTCCCAGATTTTCACTTGTTCTCAAAGGCCTAATTCCCAGATTTTCACTTGTTCCCAAAGGCCTAATTCCCAAATTTTCACTTGTTCCCAAAGGCCTAATTCCCAGATTTTCATTTGTTCTCAAAGGCCATATCTCCCTCTTACATCTGACTCAGGAATCCAAAAAGACAAATTCCATTCCAAATCTCCCAAACATCTTAAAGACCAGACCATCTCAAATCTACAATCCTATTTCCAAAATTATTATACAAAATTTCTAATTCATTTATCCGTTATAATCTAAATTTCATTTTACATGGATAAATTTATATAACCAATCATTGCATTGAATTTCGAATAATTTATTAAAGGAAAATTTTGTAGACATTTTTCAGAATCATCGAATACGAATTAAATTGGAACAAAAAAAAGAATAGTTTTATAATTTTATTTTAATTCTGCAATAATCTAATAATTAGGGGACAGACATCATGCTTCATAAACCAACATCGAATTAAGTGTAGCAATTGGACATAAAATAATTATAAATAATAGGAGCCGATGCACGATACCTTTTCGGTATGTGCCGCCCTACCAAATTAGCCTTGGTTCTCTTCAGCATTTTCTTGATAAAAATTTGGAATTCTCAAATTGGCTTGATATTATGAAGATGTTAAATTTCTATAAAATGATTGGTTCAACCGTAAAAGGGGAACAGAAACCGAAAATTTTGAAAAAACCGCAAACATTATTTTGCGAAAATTTCTGTTTAAAACTGTTATTGAACAACCCCAATCTCAAATTTAAATTATTCTTCAGGTTGCCAATATTGCATACGAGAAGGTAGTGTTCATACGATTCTTAAGATACAAGGCCAATCGATGGACCTACACGGATGAGCTTGCCCAATACCAGTCGTCGTCACCCTTCGAAACTTATGATATTTTCTATTTCAATATTGAAATCCCACAAAAAGAGGCAATTGCGAATAAATATAAAATAAAAATTACCAAATTTAGAATTCCCAATTGGAATTTTGTGTTTGCTACCGCGTCAAAACCACCAATGGATGGCAAGAATATTGGAACACAAAATACAACAACAATTTTACTCTCTGTTCATTGGCCGAAACGGAACCCAGTTCATCCATTTATACGCAAAAAACAATAGTTGGCTTCCATGAAAACATAAATGATGTCGCATAATTTTCCTTTAAAATCAAAATTTCTTAATTTCAACTTCAATTGATTGAATAAGATTGTTACCAAAAAAATTTATAATTAGCCCTCTTAAAAAATCTATTTGGCATGATAATTGCCTTAGGACAAATATTTATTCAATTGCCATTAGACAAAAATAAGAAATTAGGTAAAGAAAATAATTTTTACAAAAATATTAATTCAATAAAATTAAAATTTAATTTGGATTTTTTGAATTTATTTAATCAATTTAATTTGTGAAAAAATGATAATAATATTGACAAATTTTTCTTATCATCTCATGCATTTTGTAATCTCCCATTGCACAATATTTATTACCATTTTAATAAGAAATATTTATTGGTTGAACTTTTATATGATTCGATCCTCCTCCTTTCATTCCATTAAATTTTCTCATGAAAGTATTCTTTAAATTGCAAAATGTTTTCAAAAGTAATATTCGCAACGGTGAACAACTCCAAAGCATCAACCAAGCTGGCACTGCCACAGTGCAAATGTCGTTGATGAGCCCATAATTGTACCAGAGGGCATCGCACAACATTTTTGCTGAAGGATCTTCGAGTCCATGCAAAGTGGCCAAATGAATGCCATACTTAGAAAAATTATAAAATAATTTTAAAAAAATTTTTTATTAATTGAATTTTACTTTTGAATAAGGTACTTATCTAGTTTACATCCGCTTTTTTCCTCAAGAAGGAAAATGTGAAGGAAAAGTGAAGAATCCTCCATTATGGGAATTATGGATAAGGTTAGGGGTTACGTGAGATGTTTTTACTAGGGTTCAGCGGTACCGCAGTACCGGTCGGTACTGGTACCGAAGTACCGGCCTTTGGCCAGTACCGGTAACGATTTTGCCAGTACCGGTACCGACATCGGTACTACCGGTACCTTTTTTTCAACTCGGTACTAGTCGGTATTGACAAGCACCCCTTAAAATGGCATTTTTGGCCAAATTTTATTTTTTTTTAAATTTTTTTCTTAAAATGAAAATTTCAGTCAAATTTAAATCTTTTATGAAGTTATTTTTTTATTTCTCTGTATCAAAAATTTTTGATTTTTGAAAGAAAAAAAATTGATTTTTTAAAAATTTTTATGATTTTTTACCATTTTTTCTCCAGTACCGTCAGTACCGACTAGTACCGGTACCGACCGGTGCCGAGTACCGGTACCGAATATCGAGTAGGCTGGTACCGGCAAGTACCGGTACCGATTTTGGTCCAAAGTACCGGTACCGCTGAACCCTAGTTTTTACCCCATCATATCCGGACCCATCCATAATGAATTACCCCCCCCCCCCCCAACCCTAATCCTTATGACCCAAAAGGGGGACCCTTCACTTATCAGGAAAAATGGATGTAAACCAAATAAGTACCAATAATTTTATTATTATTTTTAAGGATAATGATTTAAATATTTTTTTTTTTTCAAAATTTTTATTGATTAAATTTTGCTTTTGGATAATTTTGAAATTTTTTAATTATAATTTTTAATAATAATAATTTGAATTTTTAAAAAAAATAATTATTAAATAAAATTCACATAAAAAAGTGCCATGATGAATTGGCAAAGGAATGTGCAAAAGGAGAAGATGAAGAGGCGTAATTCCATTCGATTATGTTCCATGGCAATTGTATTATTATTGGACATAACGCCTTGCTGCTGCTTGAATTTTGCAGTGTGATGACGTAAAGCAATCCAGGCAGTCACATTTAGGCAGCCACAAACAATGGCAAAAGCAATTGTTGAATAGGAATTTAGGTCGGCACTTGGAAATGAGCCGCCATCCTGTTTTTTGAAATTAAAAAATTAATAATTGAAATTATTTGAAAATCATTTTATGTTTTGGTAAAATATCATTAAATTAAATATAAAAATTAATAATAATTATAATTAACAATTTATTAAAATATTTTAAAATTTAAATTAATTGGTATTTGCCATCCAGAAAAAATTTTCAAAATTAAAACGTAAAATAAATAAATAAAAATATTTAGGCATAATTTCTTTTTAGTTTCATATTTATTTTTTTAGTTTCATTTATTTTTATATTTTTCTAGTTCCAAAACCGGTTTAAGCATCAAAACCGCCCCAAAACTTGAAATAAACTCCAAATTGGTGTTCCCCATCATTGTAAACCATTAAATTTATAAGTTCTAAACTTTAAAACCGTTAATTGGCCAAACCGTTCCGAGTAACCACTTTTGGACCATTTAGGCCTAAACTAAATTTATCTTATCCAAATTTCAATATTACAAACCATTTTATATTATTTAAAATGTGAAAAACAAAAAAAATAAATGTGGAAATAGAAAAAAATGATGTCTAAATATTTATATTAATATAAATAAAAATTAAAAAATATGAAATAAATATATTGATTTTAATTTTAGTAAATATTTTAAAATATTTTTTAATTGAATATAAATTTTATTTTTTTTTATAACTTACAAGTGGGACGAATCCAAATGATGTGTTACTTTGGTCATGGTAATAAATATTGACTTCAATTTCAAAAATTTGATAATTTATGGCAAATGGAATGATGAAAATTAGGGCAGTTGAAATTGGCAAAAGCTTTTTCCATATCTGAAATTAAATTTAAAAAAAATTTTAAAAAAAATAAAAAAAAAATTACATTTTCGTGGGACATCGGAAAAATTATTGCGGTCAACCGATTCAAGACCATCGCCAATGTGGACATATTTTCCAGATGGAATGTGTAATATGTGGAGAAAAGGAAAAAATTTAAGAAGAATGGAGGTAAAATTTCATAAAATTCAAAAAATAGACCAAGAAAAAGGAATCTTTGTGCCAAATAGCTGATCCATAAATTGTAAATGGACTGAAAATATTTAATATTAATTAAAATTTAATTAAAATATTTTTATTAATTTTTTAAGATTTAAAAAATAAATTATTAATATTTTCGATATTTATTTCTATTATTTTCACTGTTTTTAATTAAATTTTTTTTAATATTTATGAAAAAAGTTAATAATTTATACAAATTTAACTAAAATTAAATTTCAAAAATTTGAAAAATTACTCCAATTGCACGGATCAACAAAAGTTTAAAGAAGAAACTGTTAAATTCTGTCCGATATTTCACAATCAAAATCACTTCAATGGAATAGAGGAATGCAGATGGGATGCCAATAATGAAGGCTAGAATGTGGGGAAGGAGAGGGGATTGGATAAAATATTGGAGGATGTCCATTCTTTCTCTAAAAAATAATTTAAATAAAAATACTAATTCTGATAAAATAAAAAAACATATTTTCGAAAATAAAAAATAAATATACATTAAATTTAATATTTTTTTCTAATGATTTTATAGAAAAATTAATTAATTATCTTTAAATTATTAAGGAACATGGAAGATGATTAGATTTTTAGAGTTTGATCTAATATTTGTATCTATCAGATAGAAATGATGAAAAGGGATATTATAGTATTAACTATTAAATAACTTTTGAGCATTTATTTTATTTTTTTGATATAATTTTATTTTATTTATTTTGGCATTTTTAAGGAAAAATTTCATTGTAAAATGCAATACAAAAAATTAAACAATTTAAGGTGAACCTAAATCTTTTCTAGACAAATTTAAAAAAAAACCTAAATAAGGATATACCTAAATTGCGATTGTAAATATAACTATTCAAAATTCTAAGCATTTTAAGAATAATTTTACTAAAAAGAAGCGAACAATATTTCCACTGTGGGTGTGGGCTACTGTTATAAAGAAAAAATTGTAAATTGAATTTCCATACAATTGTACCCAAAAATTATTAGATTAGTAAGATCTCTGAATATAATTTCTTGGAATTTTATTGTATTTTAGACATTGTGGTCAAAAATTCCATTAAATGATTTCGTATAATTTTTTTACTCTTTTGACCACTCAACCTTCTATTTATTTAATTAAATAAAATTATTATTGTCCAATTTGTCATCCAAGCTAATTAATGTGCTTTAATAAAATAACTAAATAACTTAAGGAGGGAAGAATTTGATCATACAACTAGCGATTTATGGACTATGAAGCTTGAAATGCCATTCCATGATTAATGGTACTATTCATTTATTCTTGTAAAAATATTGTATTCATTAATCCTAAAATGCCACAAAAAAATTAAAAATTTTGAAAATTTATCAAAAAAAAGGTACTAGTATTTTAGAGAATGAGTAGGAAAAAGTAAAGGTTCCCCCTATGATCTGCTGGTAGGGAATAGCCGAAAATCGATTTGGATAAAAAAGTTCGGTGGAATAGCTAATATTGCAATGGATGCAAAATCCATATTTCCCAATCCCAAAGACCAATTACTAAATATTTTTAGGCCAAATAATAAAAAAATAAAATTTTAGTCAGAAAGGGAATGAGGCAAACTAACTACATCATAAAAAATTCTTAATTTATAAAGGAAAATGAGAAAACTCAACTAAAAAATTTTCTTCCAAGCATTGCTTATTAAATGAGAAAATTTTAAAAGACCAAAATTTAATTTGTCTCGATAGTCACAAAGAATTTTGGCACTGGAAAATTTTTCCATGAAATATAGCATCAAAGATTTAGGCTTTAATTGAATTTAATGTGAGAATTTTCATGCCGATTCCTTCTTTCCTTTTTTGGGAATAATTTGCCATTATTAAATACAAAATGAATCAAGTTTGTAAATTTAATCGAATGAAACAATAAACTACAAAATTCAAATTACCTAAATAGCCAAAATTCAAAGTTATAACGCAAATTGTTAAAAAAAATTCGAAATATTTGCTTAATAGCTTATTTTGATATCAAAATTGTTGATCAAATATGGACAAAAAATATGGTCGAAAAACAAATGAAAATGACTGATTTTGGCCTATTTTTCATCTTTTTTCCAAAACCTTTTTAATTTTCCATCAAATTCACTAATTCCTCATCCCACTCTATAAATAGTACATTAAATTTACTAAATATATAAAATTAATTTTTGCTTAAAAATGAATTTGGTGTGCAAATTTAATTAGGTACTTCTTATTCGGTACCCAGATTTTGGTTTACAAGAGGAAGGAACGGTAACCTCCATGGGCAATATGGTAGAGTTAGATAGTTTAGGGGATAGGTTATCATATCCGTAACCCTAACCCTAATCACCTATAGGGGAGGCCCTTCATTCAAAAAAAAATCTGGGTACAGATAATTAAGTATCCAATTACGTAAATTTGCACACCAAATTCAGTTTTTGAAGTGAATTAATTTTAATTTTATTAATTGCAGTGTCCATACCATTATTATAATTATTATTATTATACAGTATTAAGTATTATATAATTGAGACTTCCGTTTTTCCATTTCCACAAAAAATACAGAGAGAAATAAACAACTTCCTTCCATCATTATTTTTTATTTCCTTTTTATTCTTTTTCATTCTTCCTTCAGAATTTCTACGCAAACAAAAAGAACAGCAGACGTTCTCTGTGCTCTTTTAAGCCTTATCCCCGTCCATCCAAAGTTCCAAAGGAATAAAAAGAAGAGAGAGATAAACCATTTTGTTAGTTAAATAAAAAGTAAAAGAAGAAGCCAAAAGCCACTGTTGGCCTCTGCTTAAAAAAGCCAATCGATTGCAGCAGAAAACAGATGTGGCCATTCCTCCTATTATATATGTTCCCAGTCATTTTCTCGTTCACCTCTCTCCGCTTTTTCTCGAGATTTCCCCATTACCCTCCCTCAAGACAAGGTGCCATCGATTAAAAAAAATATTGCCATAAAAGTCAGTTTTCTTTCATTTATAAGGGATATAAGATTGCCAAAAATTAACCAAACAGTGGCCATTGGCAAAAGCAGACGGAAAAGGAACCCCTTACCCCACTCCACTTTTTCTCAAATTTTTCCATCCCTCCAAATAAAGCACCCCATCAATTGAGAAAAATATGGCCATAAAGGCTAGTGTTTTTCCATTTATTGTTTACTTGGAATAAAAAATAAAGGGATTAGTGGCAAGAAATTAACCAAAGCGAAGTGGCCACTGGGAAAAGCAGACCGGACCCCTTGTATTTGTTCCCATTCCCTTTCCCAGTTATTTTCGCGTTCACCTCCCACCGCTTTTTCTCGAGTTTCCCCCTTCTCTCAAGACAAGGTGCCATCGATTGAAAAAAACTGTGGCCATAAAAGAAGCCGAATGTTTTTCAACCAACTATGGGAAAAGCCGAATGTTTTTTTCCATTTAATTGTGGGTTGTTTATTGAGAATATATAAAGGGATGTGAGCATGTGAAAACCAAAGCGAGTGGCTGCGAATGAGAAGGAAAAAGCAGACGCACCAAAAAAAAAACAAAATATAGCTAAAAACAAAATACTCCGCAATCCGCATCCTTTATTTTCAAGGCGTCGCGTTACAAGTTATTCCCACTTCCCAGTCATTTTCGCGTTCCCTCCCACCATTTTTTCTCGGGTTTTCCTTCCTCCCTCCCTCAAGATCTAAAGAGGCAAAGCAAGGCACTATCGATTGAAAAAATGAGGCCATAAAAGAAGCCGATTGTTTTTTCCATCTAATTGTGGGTTGTTTACTGAGAATATATAAATAAAGGGATGTGAGGTGGCCAGAAATATCACAAGCGAGTGGCTGGGAAAAGCAAACGCCGATGCCCCTAAAAACAAAGCTAAACATAAAAATATTGCGCATTAATTATCCCAGTTCCATCCCTCTCCGCTTTTTCTCTGGTTTTCATTCCTTCCAAGACAAGATGCCATTGCCATCGATTGAAAAAAACTATGGCCATAAAAGAAGCTAAGTGTTTGTCCAACCAATGGGATGGGAATTGTTATTTACTGCTGGGGGATAAAAATAAAGGGATGAGGTGACCAAAAATTAACCAAAACGGCGAGTATGGATGGGAAGGAAAAGCAGACGCACCAAAAAAAAACAAAACAAAATAAAAAGGTACTTATTTGGTTTACATCCTCTTTTTTGGAAAATGCTTGGTCCCCCTTTGGTTTATCATATTTTGGGCTAGGGTCAGTCAGGATTAGGTTAGGAATAGGATAGGGTAAGAAGCATCGTACGTGTATCCTAAATCCCAACCCTAACCAAAACCCTAAAACCATAGGGGGGACTCTTCACTTTCCAAAAAAGAGTAAGCCAAATAAGTATCAATTAAAATACCTCGTTAGCATCCAAGGCGCCCGCGTTTCGCGTTACAAATTTTGTTCGGTCATTTTCACTTTCTTCACCCTCTCCGCTTTTTCTTCCCCTCCCTCTAATTTGGCTATAAAAGCCAATGTTTTTCCAATCAATTCTCTGGGAAATTGCTGTTTACTGGGATTAAAAATTAAGGGATGAAAAATGGTGGCCACATAAATTAAACAAAGCGAGTGTATGCTGGGAAGAAAAAGCAGACAACAACGCACCAAACAAAACAAAAATAGCCCAAGGCCCAAGCAAAACACCCCCGTATACATCCAAAGCGACGCGTCACAAGTTTTTACTTTGCCATTTTTCCTCTTCCATTCCCCTCTTCTCTTTTTTCTTATCAATTTTTTGAGGAATTAATAAATCCATAATGCACCCAAATTATTCCAAATTCCCCCTCCTTGTGATTTCGTTATTTCCATTTATGTGACTTTGCGGTCTTTTTTTTTAGCAATATTTGTTCATGTTTAAGAAGATCCAAAAATTGGTGAATTTAGGACTTTTGGGAATTTCGCTGATAAGAAGATTGGAATTGGGGAATGCCGAAATTCTGCTAATCCCTTCCTTACAATTACCTCGCTATTCGCTTAATTTTCAAAGCTAAATTTCCCAAATTTTTTGACGCAGAAAAAAGATTTAAGTAAATAAATAAAGCAAACAAAAGCACAAAAATAGATTTTTGTTTTTTGTTCTTTTCGTAAATATCCCATTCCATTTTTAACTAAATAACTAATGTAAATAATCCCTTCATTTATAAAAATGCCAATATTTACCCATTTTTCATCACAATAATTTATTCAATTCCAATAAGTCCAAAATATTTGAGTTTATTTTTTAAATTTGCCCTTTACAATTTAAGAAAAAAATCAACAGAAATATTTTAAAGGCAAAAATCAGTAATTATAGACCCTCAAAACCCTTCCCAGTTGATAGTTCTCGCCAAACGCTTCATTTGATAATCATTTGGTAAATATTGGTTTAACCATTTCTAACTTAGTTTTAAACAAAAACCGAAACCGGTTTAAGCAGTATATCATCCTTTAATTTTCATGAACCCTTTAAAAATTATGTACCATTCATTGCGTCTTTATGAGCTAGATCTAATGGTATTTTTATAAATTTGGGATAAACCGTTGAATAAATAATATATTTATTTTAATGTTATGTAGTCATTTTTTAGACATTTAGACATTTCACTGTTATTTTCGACAAAATAAATAATTTAGTAATCAAAATCAATCATCGAATCGAAACGCGTTATAAGCCTTAAAAAAATAAAACCCCCTATCATTCAAAAAATATAATTTTTAAATTCCAATTTTGCAGAAAAATTAAATTATAAATTAAATGAGGCCAAAGTGAAATGCGGATCCCAAAAAACACTAGCGTTCCGGTCCAGCTAGATCAGCACACTGCAACAGCAACTCTCACAAATTCCAGAACACCAAAAAATTCAACAACCCTGCACAGTGCCGATTCAACGAAGCAATTACAGCAACAATTGCAGCAATTGCAACCTGTCCGGACATCTTATATTAATCAGGTGGGTTCTCATTAAAAATTAACAATCTAGAAAATTTGGTACTGCTTCAAAAAAATTTAAGATTACAAAAATACATTTTTAAGGGTATTGAATGTATTTGGGTTGGGCACAAATATTAACTCAGATTTTTGTTTTATTTTGTAAAACTTAAGTAGACATAGACATGCCTAATTCTATAATGAAAAAAAAACAAATGTCTTTATACCATCTCTATACCCTTAAATTTATATTAAAAATTATTTTCTGAGTAATTTTCAGCGCTTAACACCCATCAGACTTTCCATCTGATCATTCAGATTCTTGTTAATAAGCATTGAAAATTAGCCAATAAAATGACTTTCAATAAAGAAATTTTTGGGGAGTACCAAAAGCATTTTTTGGTATAATTTTATATGGCCAAAAAAGTGAAAATTACCACCCATTTTCCCTCTTACATTTTAATGCTAAGGTTCTCATATCGAAAATCTGAGTTCATATTCAGCAGCTTCCAAAATTACCCTCAAAAATTTGTGTACCAATTATAAGAAAAATTTTTGAGGCCTCTATCCTTCTGGATTGCCTAGTAATTTTATTCATTATTGCAAATTTTCAGCAAGAATTCGATCAAATCTTCCAATTTCGGCGGCCTCAAAAATTCAGTTTTCGTCGGCTATGTCGACGTTTTTTCTGCCAATATTTCCACTGCCTTCGTTCCATAAATGATTTTGCTCATTTCCTTCTTTCCTTTCTCCCAATTTTGGCCTGGCTTCCCACATATTCAATTCGGGAAAATTTGGCCGGAGATTTTATTGCTGGCATCACCGTGGGCGTACTGCATATTCCACAAGGTGGGGACCGAATTTGTTATGATTTTAATAAGAATCAGTAGTCCTTAAGTAAATTATTGAAACTTAAATAACTCCGAATAGGTCCGCTTTTTCGGAAAGTGAAGGGTCCCTATATAGGTCGTCGGGTTTAGGGTAGATCCGACTCCGCTCCGGAGTTGGAGTCGGAGTCAAAAATTGAAAAGGCAGGAGTCCGAAGTTTGAATCGAAATTTTTAAAGGTCGGAGTCGGGAGTCGAAGTCAAAATTTTTAAGTGACTCCGGACTTCGATCGACTCCGGATTTTTATCAGAAAATTGCCTTTTTACCATTTTTTAAAATCCGGAGTCGGAGTCAAGAATTATGGAAAGCACAGCTCTGATTTAGGGTTAGAGTCATTCATGAATAGGTTACGAATATGATGAGGTAAAAATCCGCGTAGACCCAAACCCCAACACCACCGTTCACTTTTACCATTTCTGACGAAAAAAGCCGACCTAATAAGCTCCACAAGCACCGCTATTACTATAGAGTATAGATCATTTTAATTTTAAAATAATTAATCCAAATGGCCATAAAGTTATGGCCAAAAACAATGAAAATTGCCCACTTTTAGCCTATTTTTCTGTTTTGGTTATAATATTTTCCAATTTCGAATTAATTTATTATTTCTCTAATTAATTCATTTAAATCATGGTTTTGTTAAAAGATATCAAATTAAATTTAAAATAAATTATTCAGTTGAAAAAATGTATCACACGATTTTTACTTAATTAATTAATAATAATTTTTAATTAATTATTAATTATTTTTCCAGGTATTGCCTACGCCATTTTGGCCGGTCTTGATCCCGTAAATGGCCTTTACACCTCTTTCTTTGCCGTTCTTTTTTACATGATTTTTGGCACATCCAAATACATTTCCATCGGTCAGATTATTTTACATACTTCTTCTAAATTTAAAATTTGATTGGAATAATTAGAAATGCCAATCACGAATTTGCATTAATTTTGTAAATTTTGAAAATTTTGACCGTTTTAGAGCCCAAAATTTTAATTGTCCATAGGTTTTTAAAATCGATATAAAATTGGTTTGAAACTGAAAAATTACAAAAAACCCTTCTCTAAATAATCAATTGAGCCCATAGGTTAAATACTATAAAATAATTATAATGTGCTTAAATTAAAAAATCGGCTGTAAAAATATATCTCAAGAACGAAATGTATTCGTTAAAACAGAAATTAGCGTACGATTTTCTTCAGAGAAGCAAAGAAATAAAAAAACAACTTATAAATTTAGAGTTAGGTTTGGATCAAGATTAGCTTAATGCTAGGGTTTAGGGTTTGTTCTCAACTTCCTAGACGAAATAGTGTGTTAATTTTTAGTTTTAACTCTAATATTTATTTCTTTTTAAATTGTTATTTTTGGTTCACATAAATTTGATAATTTTATAAAATTAAACATTTTCAATTTATTTATTTAGGTCCATTCGCCATTCTTTCACTGATGACCGGCATTTCATGCAGGGATATTTATGCCAGACTTGACATGGAATTTTTGGAGGCCGAAGTTCGACTTTTGGACGATGCCACATTTCGAGGTGGTGGCGTCGATTTGATGCTGTCCAATTTGACAAGGGCAATGCCCGTGAGGATGGAGGTGGAATACAGTGAATTGGTCCAATTGATCACTTTGACCGCTGGCCTCATTCAAATTGCGATGGCCATTTTACGGGTGGAATTTTTAGCTTCATATCTTTCCGATCAACTCGTCAATGGATTTTGTACAGGTAAAAAACTGGGTGAAATGAAATTTTAATAAATCGTATTTTTGAATCAAATCAATTTATTAGCTTAGCCCCCTTGCTACCAACGGGTAATTTTTTCGGATGAATTAATTTTATAAAGTTATGGAAATTACAAAAAAATTATGCATCAAAAAAGGCAGGAAAATAGGCATTTGTCGGTTAACTAATTGGGTTGGTCAAAGTCGATTTCGGTTTCAGAAAATCAATGAAATTTAAAACTGAAATTTGGAATTTTTACTCTTCAAATCCGAAAACCAGCAGGTTTAAAACTGACACCATTGTACTAAAATTGACTTTGATCAATCCTATTATCTAACTTCGGATTCAGATTTTTACCAAAAAAGTTAGAATATTTTTCACAAAATTGGTCTTAAACTACATCCTAAAATTATTTTCCCATTAGTTTACAATCAAATAGGAATAATAAAATAAAAAATTTTAAATCCGAAGTTAGGTAACCGTTAAATACCTGAAAAAATAGCCCAAAATTGGGCATTTTTCGTTGTTTTTAACAAATAAATTTAGTAATCAATCAATTTAATATACTTTACAGTACTAATGGTAAAAAGATTTTAATAATAACTTGGAAATATTTCTAACATTTTGGCAAATGATTGAATAGCCTAAAAACTCATTCTACATTACCAATTTCATTTTTATAATTCACACAATTTTTATAATAGGAGCCGCCGTCCACGTGGTTGGCGTTCAACTTGGCAAATTATTCCAATTGGATTTGGGCAAAATTGGTGGGCCAGCTTATCTTGCTCAGGTCCGAAAAATTGAATTAAAAATAATTGAATATTAATTTATAGATTTTATATAATTTATTCCTGAAATTGTCCGAAATCAACCCATTGGCTTTTGGCCTCTCCATATTTGGCTTTGTCTTTCTTTATATGGGAAAGGATGCATTCGGCCCAAAATTGCGTCGACTTTTCCCTGTGGTTTTGCCTTTTGAGCTTATTTTGGTTGTGCTGATGACAACATTGTCTTCAGTGGCCGATTTTCCCGAAAATTACAATATTACTGTGCTCAACAATTTACCGACTGGGTAATGTTAAATGGGTCAAATTTCCTTACTTGGGGCTTGGGGGTATCCCGGGTCAGAACTTGCAAGCAATTTTTTTGAGATTCTTTTTCTATTACTCATATTTGATTCAAAAGATAAAACTTGATTTTAGTTGATTTTTGGGTTGACCTATTTGAAGATATTTTAGGAGGAAATAAAATCTGCCCCAGAGGATAATCCACAAAAAGCAAAAACCCAATTTTCATGTCTTATTTTTGAAAATTTACCCATAAAATCATTGAAATTCTAATATTTTCTTGACGAAAAATTAGCATTTTTGAGACAAAAATGTGACCAATTTGGTCCAATTACAATTTTTCTCCTGCCTAAATCCCAATCTATTAACATTTATAATTCGGGTCAATTTTATGACCACAAAAATGCTATTTTTTCTACACAAAAAATTTTGAGAAAATTCAATGATTTTATGGGTAAATTAATTTTTATTTGGAATGGTAAAGGGTATTAGACGAAATACATTGAAACCATTTCGTTTTTTGGTTCAAAAAAAATCTAAAAATTGGTTTTAAAACTTATTCAAATTATTATTTGAATATACTTATTTCGATTAATATAAAATTTGTAGGTTTAGGTTAAAGAATTATATTGTTTCTATTAGTTTTTTTTCCACAAATAAATACAAAATTAATTTCATATATTTTTAAACAGTTTACCCTATGCCCGTTTGCCTCGCCTTGAACTCCTGCCCTATGTTTTGGGTGATGCCTTGGAAATTGCCTTTGTTTCAGTTGCTCTCCATTTGTCAATGTGCAAAGTTTTTAATCGGAGAATGAACACAAAAACGGACAATAATTTGGTTAGAAATTGACGAAATAAAAATTGTTCAATACTATTAAATTTTACATCAAAAATTATTATTGGTTTAAAATTTTTTTATGATCCTAATTCCTAATTTACAAACCAATTAAAATAGAGTTCATCAAAACATATTGATATTGAACGTTTTAAATAATTAGTAATAGTTTATTCAGAGTTAAGTTAAATAATATAAAACCCTTTAAACCGAAACCCATTTTCTTTTTTGATTCAAAACAACTTTATAATTTACTATAATTAAATAGGAGACAAACATTAATCAAATAACCCGCATTTACGAGACCTCTCTTTTGGATGTATAAAAATAAACCATTGAACTGTTATAATCTCTTGGGTTTATTTAATAAATTTTTCGACAATTTTCAGTTTTTTTAGAATTAAATATTATTCATTTAATAATTTATACAATATATATTGCTAACCGGACTATTTCAAAAAGTCCGGTGATTTGCATTTGATCACCGGACTTTTTCTAAAAGTCCGGTGATATTTTAATTAAACCACAATTTTTACTCTTGCAGGAATTGTACGCACTTGGATTGGTCGGTTCCCTCTCTTCATTTTTCATCACTTATCCGGTCACACCGGTTCTCGGTCGTTCAATGCTTAATGTAGAATGCGGGGCAAAAACCCAGGTAAATTATAAAAATATTTATCCAATAATTATCCCAAAACAATTTTTAGTTGTCCGCATTTTTCAGTGCACTACTTCTTTTGATTGTCATTTTCTTCCTGGGCCCTTTCCTCTCCGCATTGCCAATTTGCATTTTGGCCGTAATCATTATTTATTCAATGAAAAGTGCTTTCCAAAAAATGCCTCGTGAATTTATTCATCTTTGGCGCGTCTCCAAAATTGATTTTGTGAATTTTTAGGCTATTTGAATTTTATTCGAAAATATAATTTAAATAAATTAATCGTGAAGAAAAATGCCACTTTTTTGAAACCAATTTTACTAAATGTAAAATATCAGCAATTTTTAAAGCTATTAAAAACTTTTATTCCATAGGATTAAGCTCTTTTTAACAGAATATTAAACCCCAGAAAAATAATTTTATACCCCAGAAAATAAATTCTAAAAGCAAATTATACCCCAGAAAAATAATTTTAGACCCCAGAAAATAAATTCTAAAAGCAAATTATACCCCTGAAAAATAATTTAACACCTTTTCAATTTTAATCCAAATTATTCTAAATTATATTTTCCCCAGCTAATTTGGATTGTCGCTATTGTGGCCACCGTAATTTTGAATGTAATGATGGGATTGGCCATCACTGTGGCATTTGCCCTGCTCACCACCGTGGTCCGCATTCAATGGCCAAAATGGTATTTGCTCTCGAATTTGACCAGGACCGAGAATTATCGAGACTCTGGACGCTATGGGCGAGTGACCCCGTTGGGACATGGAATTCGCATTTTTCGCTTTGATGCTCCATTGGTTGGTTTTTCTAATAGATTTTCAATATCGCCATTTTAAATATACTAGGCCATTCCTTTGTCCATAACTCAACGAGACTAAGACTACTATAACCAATTTGGTTATGGGATATACCATTGGAAAGATCAAAATGTTCTCTATAATTTTTTTTAATCTTAAAAATTAGTATTAAATATGCCTATGAATGTATAATCCAAATTTTTTGAGAAAAGTCGAATAATTTCTAGATTTTCTTACATTTTTAAACATTATAAAGAGTAATAAAGACCACTTTTTAGAGAATTTTTTAGAGGTTTAAAATGAACTATATTTTTCCAGAAACCGAAATAGTTATTATGTTATTGACAATAATAGTCAAAAGAATGGGCTAGGCAATAAAAACGCTAAAAAAAGAAACTTAATGCAAAAATAATCATAATGCCTTCACAAAAGTGCATAGGCCGCATACCACTGAATAGAGCTCATCAAGAAACATTGAATAGTATTTTTAATTATTTGATCAAATTTAAAGATTTTAAAGGATTTAAGCCATTTTTGTTGATTTTGATTCATAGCTAATTCCTAATTTAAATCAAAATCATAATCATCGATGCTTCTTGACGAGATTTTTGGATTAATTGAAATGTTTTGTTTGTCTGTGATAAAATTAGAAACCGTTTTAATATTTTTCGAAAATTTCTTTTTTTTCTATAAACTAAATATTTCCCATTTTAATAAATAAATTTTCATTTTAAGCTTTTTACCAATGTTGATCATTTTGCCAATTCGGCTATCAATGCAATCACAATGCCCGTCCAATCCTCCTCCTCCAATCCACCTCACCAAACATTTGAAACCAACGGCAAATGCAGCGACATTCAACAATGCAACGTGAATGGACAATCCCAATTGATGTTGGCCTCAGAAAAATCAATAAACAAAATGAACCAAAAACAACAAAGGCATTTATCGTTGGATGGAAGAGTGCGCGAAAGTGGAGTGAAGAATTTGATTGTGGATTGCACCGGATTCACATTTGTGGACTATACAAGCATAAATGCATTGGCCGATGTATGTTTTGAAATATTTTTTTATTTTTATAGGAATTTAAACTTAAAAATGTGCAAAATTTGAAAGAAATTTTCGGGAAAAAAAATTTGGATATTTATTTGAAATTTTTAATAAAAAAATTTTGAAATTTATTTGAATTTTCAAATAAATTTAGAAATTGGAAATTTATTTATTAAAATTTTTAAAAATTAGAAAATTATTTTTTGAAATTTTCAAAAATTTGGAAAATTATTTTTTGAAGTTTTCAAAAATTTTCGGAAATTTATTTTTTGAAATTTCAAAAATTCTCGGAAAATTATTTTTTGAAATTTTCAAAAATTTGGAAAATAATTTTTCAAGTTTTCAAAAATTTTCGGAAATTTATTTTTTGAAATTTCAAAAATTTGGAAAATAATTTTTCAAGTTTTCAAAAATTTTCGGAAATTTATTTTTTGAAATTTCAAAAATTCTCGGAAAATTATTTTTTGAAATTGTCAAAAATTTTCGAATTTATTTGAAAATTTTCAAAAATTCTCCTAAATTATTTTATTTAAATTTTCAAAATCTCGAAATTTTTTTTGAAATTTTCAAAAATTCTCGGAAAATTTTTTAGAATTTTCAAAAATCTTGGAAATTTATTTGAAACAAAATAATTTTTGAAATTTTTAAATATTCTCGTAATTTTATTTGAAATATAAATTTGGAAATTTATTTATTTGGAATTTTCATCATTTTAATTAATTTATTTTCTCACAGCTTTATCATCAATTGAATGACTTGAATGTGAATGTTTTATTTGCCGGCGCAAAGGCCCCAGTTCGTGATATGCTGGAAATGTGCAAATTCTTCAATTCAGTGCCAAAAGAACAATTCTATCCAACAATTCATGATGCCGTCCTAGTTGCTTCAAATAAAAAGTATGACAATAAAATATTTTAAAATTTAATCAAAATTATTATAATTTACCTATAAAATTTGGCCATAGAAAATTATTTGAATTTATCCACAATTCTCCATGCTATAAAATCTGCATTGGCCACAAAATTAATAAGTCTACAAAAGAATTCTCCTTAAAAAGGGCAATCCTAAAGAATCCGGGCCACAAAAAATTTTTTTTAAAAACAGATTTTCTAGGATAAAAATTGATGATGAACTCAGATCTAACATCCTTTTTGTCATATCTTGCCATCTTGGTAAGATAATGCCAACTTTTATCAAGAAAAAAGTAAAGGGAGGACCAAGGGCATTTTTGGTCAAAATTTTTATATGGCCAATATATAGCTCAATCAACGCAGCTCGATGAGAGGAATCGAATGGTACCACTTTTATAGGGTAATATTTAATTATTGGCAAGTTAGAGGTCTAAATACCTTACCAAGACAAATATTTCTTTTGGTCATAGCTTGACAATAACTGCATATTACCCTATAAAAGTGGTACCATTCGATTCCTCTCATCGAACTGCGTTGATTGAGCTATTATATTGCCATATAAAAATTTTGATCAAAAATGCCCTTGGTCCCCCCTTTGCTTTTTCATGGTAAGAAGTTGGCATTATCTTACCAAGATGGTAAGATGTGACAAAATGAATACCAAATTTGAACTCGGCATCAATTTTTACCCTAGAAAATCTGTTTTTAAAAAAATTTTTTTTGTGGCCCGGATTCTTTAGGATTGCCTTAAAATGGCCTATTTTAATGAATTTTGGCCTGTTTTTAGTCAATAAAATAACGCCTAACTTCTTTATACAGAACATACATCCCACGAAAATTATGAACAAAAATCTATTTTTTTGGACTTTGGGCCAAAAGCCTTAATTTTTATTAGAATTGGGATAGAAATATTAGGAATAGGCTATGCTAGATTACTTTTTATATTATGGGGTTAGGTTATTTAAATATATAAGACAATATAGAGATAAAAGAGCCAGATTTTACCATATTTCGGGCCATTACAATGCCAAATTTTCACGATTTATAGATTAAAATTATAAATTCCTAATAAATTTCCTTAATTTTTATAGAAAATGGCAAAGGAAAAAGCGCGGTTTTTCCGAATTGTCCCTGATGAAAAAATCACCAGTGGGTGGTGGCCCGGCAGAAGACACAAATTCCCTTTGTGTTGGCGAAAATGAACTCTACCAATGGTCATTCAAGCAAACATTATCCGACACCCATATTGTCATTCATGAAGAGGACGAAAATGAGGAAGATGAAGCGGACCATCTTGAGTTCACATTGGATAATTCACCGGCACCACCACAAGAAGAAATTGGCACCGGCTGTGTTGTTGAAGAGGAAGAGGCCGGAATTAGCATGATATAAATATGAAAAATCAATTTTTTTGATATTGATTCGAAGCATTTAATCAAATAATTAATTTTATTTGTATAATTTTTAATCCTGTTAGCATTCACACTTTGCTCTTTTCACTGACATTCATAATTTATTTTTTATTTATATATAATCATAGATTTCGTATTTTGTAAACAATTTTTTATTGCAATAAATTTTGATTAATAATTTGAGGTTATTTTAATGAAATGAAACCTAAAGCTACGTTTACACTAACGGCAAAAAGAGGATTAGGATTTTTTGGGGACATTCAAAAAATTTTTCTCTCTGACCAAAAAAATTTTTATACCAAAAAATAGAGAAGGATTTTTAATGAGCCCGGAACCCGGCACAATTTAAAACATAACCGGGCCCGGATGCCGGCCCAGCAATTTTTTCATAATTTTCCTAAAACCGGCCAAAACCGGCTCTTTTTTTGCCTGGCCTGGTAATTTTTTCTGAAAAAAAACCGGAACTGGGCCTGAAAATTTTTAAAAACTGGACTTTATCATAAACTCGCATTCCATAGTTTGAATGTTATATAATTTATTTTAATAAAGAAAAATCATTTTGATACAGTAAAAAAATAAAATAACATTGAAAGAATGTTGACACAAGAATGGGATTAAAAACTGAATCCCATCAAAAAACCAAATAATAGAAAGTCGATAATGAGAGAAGAAGAAATGAAAAAAATAAATTTCCGAAAGGAAGAAAAAGTTAAGAAAAAATTTAACGAAAAAAATTAGACATTTTGCTCGGTAATTTCGATTAACATTTTTGTACAATTTTACTTTCAATAATTTTTTGCATAAATTATAAATCATTTTTAGTACAAATAAAATTGTCGCCTGTCATGTTCGAATTGTAGTTTCGACTAGTGGTACAATTTGTTGTTGAGATTTACGACAGAAAATTCGGGCGATTGCATTACGATAAGGTGTATTGACCAAAATTGTGATAATCGGATTCAATGTTGGTGTTAAATAAACAAATATTGTCGTAATTTGCGAGCGTTGCAATGCCTCTCTATTGTCTAATCCAATTCCAGGCAAAAAGAGGATAAAGGTGAAGAAAAGGATTAAGCTAAGGGTGAGAAAGGGAACTGCCGCCTAAAATTATAAATTTTAAGTGAAATTATAAAATATTATTTATTATTATTATACCAAAAGTGTCAGTGTCCGTGTCAACTGTTTGTTCAATTTGCGTGTATTTTCACTGAAACCGCCGTATGTGTTGACAAATCGAATTATACGCCAACGAAGAATTATTATTATCAAATAAAAAATTATCAGACAAAAAATTGTCCATATCCACAAATGTCGAAAAAATAAATTTAAACTCTGTAATTTTTTACCAATTTAAAAATAATATTATTCCCTACTTTATCAACAATAACGAAGCAACTTTCTTCGAGCATATTCATTGTTTTTAAATATTCATTATCTTCTGGTCGACATTTTAAAATGCCGTTTTGAAATTTGAACAGAAATATTAGCATAAATATATAAAAAAGGAAGGACAAAATGAGCAATTGCAAATAGCGGAATAGGCTAATTTGTATATTTCTGCGGAAATATTTTAATTTTTTAATTAATTTATTTAAGATTACTTATTAATTTTGAATTAATTATTTATTGTATTTTTATATTTTATATTAACCTAATTAATTGGAAATATCTGTAAATGAATTGGAAAAAATAAGCAATACATCAAAGCAATATGTCATATTACTAGTGCAGGTGAGAACAATAATACCAAATGGGCCAAAAAAATGGTAGATGTCATTCGCAAAATAGCCATGATAAACTCCAATAAAAATATCATCTAAGCGGGCAATCATCTATTAAAATTTATAAAACAGAATTATTCAAATGGTCGATTATTTATCCGTGTAAAATTTTGAACTAAAATTGGGTCCCCTTTTTTCTTCAAAAGGGAGAAAGTGGGGGAAAAGTGAAGGGTCCTCCCTATGGGTGTTAGGGATCAGGGCTAGGGTCGAAACTCAAAAACATCGAAATTTCGACGATCGAAATCGAAAATCGAAATTTCGACCCCAGCCCTGTTAGGGATAGGGCATAGGGTTAGGTGAGATGATTTTAGCCCATCCTTAACCCTGAATGACCCTAACCCAATCTCATCACCCATAGGGGGGACCCTTCACTTTTTCCCCCACTTTTTCCTCTTTAAGGAAAAAAGGGGACCCAAACAGTATAAGTACCCTAAAACTCAGCAGAAAAACTATCAAATTGGCAAAGTGAAGTTATGTCATTCCAAAGATACTTATGGATTTTGAATCCGCGTTTTTGCTGAGAATGGAAAAAGTGAAGGGACACCTCATGACCCTAACCCTAATCCTGTTGCTCCGTAAGGGGTGACCCCTTCACTTTCCCTTCTCAACAAAAAGAAATAAACTCCATAATTACCGATTCCAAATGACTAAAATCACTATATTTATCAAAAAAAATTATCTTTAGGAAATTCGGTTTTTATCCAAAATTATGAATTCATATTACATTAAAAACATGAATTTTTGTAATTAATAGGGAGCGGATTTTTAGGTCGCAAAAATCGAAAAATAGGTGCCTATTTAGGTTTTTTCGGGAAATTTACCAAAAATAGGTCGAAAAACCCCAAAATAGGTAATTTTTCGATTTTTATTGCATTTTTGACATGAAATTTTCCCTCAAAAAAGTGCCAAAATAGGTAAAATAGGTCAAAAAAATTTTGTCAAAAACATGAAATAAATGTAAAAACTTCATTTATGTGCTTTTCTCATCAAATCTGATGCAAACAAAAAATAGGTCAAAACCTAAAAATCCGCTCCCTAGTAATTAAGATATATTAAAAAATGCTATTTGAGAAACCCTCTTAGATTTCTATTGATAAAAATGATTTCCGCCTAAATTATGTATCAAATTTTGCCATTATCAATTTGGTGGTACTCATCTCCTACTTTGATAGGATTAAATAATTAAAATTGAAACCATTTTTAAATTTACCAACCATCATCCCAATAATTTCTTGAAAGAGATAAAAGAGGTCAAATATGCAGGTTTGAAGCAGAATTCGACTGTGGTTGACCATTTCCTTTGGAGTTTTCGTCAAAATTAACCAAATTAACAATAAATTAAGGAAGAGGCCAAAAGGTTGAAAAATACGTGTGAATAGTTTTGTAAAAATAATAAAATCCATTTTTACATAGAAATGATTTATATTAAAGGAATTTTAATTATGAATATTATATTTTTAATGGAATGATTTGACTTCATCAATCATCAATAAAGGAGTATTTTTATATATTTATAAAATAAATCTAATTTACTTTTTTAATACAATTGCCTCATAAAATTAAAAAGCACCTGTGCTGCCTTATAAAAATAAATAAATTTTATGGCAAAATTAATTAACTTATACTTATTTACCTGTGAAGAAAAGTACGTGTGGCCATTGGAGATTGGCACTTATTCAATATTAATTAAATGGACCATTCCATTATTCCATTGCATTTGATGTGAAAAGATTCAATTAGAAGAATGTTTTATTTAGTTTTTTTTTGATAAATTAATTTCTTGATAAAATATGTTATAATAATTAAATACTAAAAATTTTGAAAACAATAATGAAAATATTACTGAAAAATTCGATATAATTTGTTATGATAATGTCGATGAATTTGAATTTTTTTTCCTATATTTGTACAAAAATTTTCCATGTTTTTTTTTAAATTTTTCAATAATGTTGAACTCTATAATTTAATTTACTCGAAAATTTTCAATAATTTAAATTAATTCTAAGAAATTTGAATCAAGGAAAAAATGAATGCATTCATGAATTAGTATTATAATAAATGAAATTTAAAGTACATTACTATGAAAAGTTTAAACAAATATTAATATTTATAAAAAAAATCATTTTTACTGATAAATATTAAATAGTAAATAACATATAAATTATTGCCATATTCACTCAGACAAAAATATAATTAAATTTACTAATTAAATAAACAAAAGTTTAAACAAATAATTATATCTAATTCTAATGATGAATAAATAAAAAATTATTTTGCTTGGAAATGTGCATTCAATCTGAATAAATTAACCAGAGGCAGACAAAATAAAAATTAAGTTTAAAAATTGAAGTAAATAATTTTTTAAAAATTCATAAACAATTAGGGCTATATAAAAGACTGGACAAAATCTTATATTAATTATTAAAATTAAATCCATTATAAACCCCAAAATGCAAATTATTCTTCAAATTTTACTATTTCTTTTCTTTTTCTTTTCAAAATATTCCTATGGAGCTCCTCCTCCAATAAATCCTAATCAAACACAAATTGATGATCTTTCAAAGCAACAAATTGTTGACATAATTCCGGTCAACAGTATTCTCTCGCCTGAAGAAGTCTACAATAAAATTTATGGGAAAAACCTTGCGAAAAAGGAGAAATCAACGGAATTTGCCCAAAAGCGCATAAAAGAATTGGGAGAGATTAAGGAATTGGTTGCCGAATATAAAGCATTATTCGAGAGTAAAAAGTCAAAGAATGAAAAATCGACGGGGATAAATGAGGAAAAATTGAAGAAAATAAAATTGCAAAAGGAAGAAAAGGTAAAATCAAAGGCGGCAAAAGATGAGGAAAATGATCGCCGCGGCAAAAAGGGATGGGATGAAGTGAACAAAGATTTGAACGGCTATTTGATTGATGTGAGTTCAAATAAGGAATGAAATTTGTGTACTCGAATTTTGTGCACCAATTCAGTTCTCTAAAAAATATTAGCTTTAAAATTTAGCAAAATTTGATATTATTTTAATTGAGATGAATATGAATTATTAATCACAGAAGGAACTTGAAAATCTGATAGAAAATACAAAAATTATGCACCAAAAATAGCAAAATAGACTAAAATCAAACAGTTTTTTATTGCTTTTTAGTCAAGAATTTCTGGCAAATTATTTTTGTTACAGACATTTCTATATATAACAAAATTTTCTACAGAAAGAATGTGTAAAAATAAGATAAATTTACAATTTTCAAGCCATAACTTTCATTGCTTTACGAAAGAGCTTAACCAAATATTACCAAAGTTTTATTAATAGTAATAGCTTAATATTTTTCAAGATATTTACCAATGTGAATTTTATAAAATTTGAATGGCCATAAAATTTCTATTAATATAGTATGAAAATTGCTAAAATATTACAAATACGCAAAATTCGATTGCGCAGATTTTCATCATGAATATTAAATTAAATTTTTAAAATATACATTTAATGTTTAGGGCGATATTCTTCCATCCGTTTCGTTGCTTAAATCTAGACTGAATCAATTACGTGGCCAACAGCAAGGAAAGAGTAAGCGTCAAGCAATTCAAATGAACATCATCAAATGGACATCGCCAATTGCCTATAGCATTGATCCAAGCTACAGTAAGTTTTATGTTATAGAAAGGAACAATTTTCGAACAATATCTTAGCAATCTTTCAAGCTATTTATAAATCTTATCTAATTTAAATTTAATAGCTTTTTCTGTAAAGAATTTATACAAAAATGATCAATTAAAATAATTGATCAAAACTAAATTAGTACGAAAAATATGGTCACACAAAACGAAAGCTGCTTGTTCTGACACTTTTTGGCATACCTTTTGAAATTTCCATTAAATCAATTAATTCTTTTTCTAATATTCAATTCTATCATGTTATAGATAGCTGAAATTAAATTTAATATACAGCTAAAAAAATGATTTGATGCTCTAATTTCCTTTACTCTCCTATCACAATAATAAAAAATTTTAAATAAAAAATAAATTAAAAATTTTAATTAAATTTAAATTGTAAATTAATTAAAAAATTCTTAAATTAAGCCCCAGAAGTGCGTGATCGCTTTCTGAAGGCAATTGAGATATGGACCCAAAATAGTTGCATGAAATTTGTGGAGAATCAATCGGCAACCCCATTGATGCAATTTGTGAACAATGGATATTGCCATACACTCTATGGGTCCCCGGATCCATCGGAAGGGGGCATTCGTGGTGTCTATTTGGGCCAAGCAAATTGCGTTAACGTAAAATCTAAATATACTAAATGGAGACTTCCCGGACAAATTGACATTTGAATATTTTAACTTTGGCGTTTTGTTTTTTTTAGTTTTGGATTTTTTGTCCAAAATTAAATGAAGTAGTGAAGGAATAAAGAAAAATAGTGTATAGACAAGAAGTATAAAGAAATAAAGAAAAGAAAATAATTTTAGAATAATAAACATTTTGAAAAATAATTTGATAAATTAAATGAGAAAATTTTTAATTATTAATGGAATATTAGTAAAGAAATATTTAAAAAATAAAGATTTTATGCGAAAATTTATATATAATTGTAAAATGATATGGAATTATTGTGACAATTTCCTAAATTAGTATAGAAAATATCGAAATGAGTTGAAACTGGTAATTTTTGAATCAATGGGAGCGGTCGGGAGCCGCACAGCGGCGACCGGGCGCTCCTCTAAACATTTAATTCATTAGAATAATGGAAAAAGAAAACCAGGTTAGAAACAGGAAAGCCGAGAATGAAGAGTAAAAAGCCGGGAATGGTCGAGAATGAAAGGAATAAAGCCGAGAATGAAGAGTAAAAAGCCGGGAATGGTCGAGAATGAAAGGTAGAAAGCCGAGAATGAAGAGTAAAAAGCCGGGAATGGTCGAGAATGAAAGGAATAAAGCCGAGAATGAAGAGTAAAAAGCCGGGAATGGTCGAGAATGAAAGGAATAAAGCCGAGAATGAAGAGTAAAAAGCCGGGAATGGTCGAGAATGAAAGGAATAAAGCCGAGAATGAAGAGTAAAAAGCCGGGAATGGTCGAGAATGAAAGGAATAAAGCCGAGAATGAAGAGTAAAAAGCCGGGAATGGTCGATAATGAAGGGTAAAAAGCCGGGAATGGTCGAGAATGAAAGGAATAAAGCCGAGAATGAAGAGTAAAAAGCCGGGAATGGTCGAGAATGAAAGGAATAAAGCCGAGAATGAAGAGTAAAAAGCCGGGAATGGTCGAGAATGAAAGGAATAAAGCCGAGAATGAAGAGTAAAAAGCCGGGAATGGTCGAGAATGAAAGGAATAAAGCCGAGAATGAAGAGTAAAAAGCCGGGAATGGTCGAGAATGAAAGGAATAAAGCCGAGAATGAAGAGTAAAAAGCCGGGAATGGTCGAGAATGAAAGGAATAAAGCCGAGAATGAAGAGTAAAAAGCCGGGAATGGTCGAGAATGAAAGGAATAAAGCCGAGAATGAAGAGTAAAAAGCCGGGAATGGTCGAGAATGAAAGGAATAAAGCCGAGAATGAAGAGTAAAAAGCCGGGAATGGTCGAGAATGAAAGGAATAAAGCCGAGAATGAAGAGTAAAAGCCGGAAATGGTCGATAATGAAAGGAATAAAGCCGAGAATGAAGAGTAAAAAGCCGGAAATGGTCGATAATGAAGGGTAAAAAGCCGGAAATTGTCGTGAATGAAGGGTAAAAAGCCGGAAATTATCGAGAATGAAGGGTAAAAAGCCGGGATTGGTCGAGAATGAAGCGTAGAAAGCCGAGAATGAAGGCTAAAATGCTGGGATCCATAAAGAATCATTGAAGAAAAAAAACAGTACAAATGCGGGGGTTCATAGAAAAGTAAAGAAGCAACGAATTAATCCTGATGTAGCAATGACGCAAGCTGTAATCGCGTGGAATAAGAATCGAAATGATGAATTAGAGAGGTGATGGAGATAATCATGAGAAATTAATTAAATTAAATTTCCAATTAAACCTAATTAATATGAGGGAGAGGGAGCGGAATTTGTACTTTTAACTATTTTATTTAAATAAAAATGAATAAATTTTCCATCATTTTTTTGTTTAAAAAGTTTTATACGAGCGTTGGGATGCCGCGCCAGCGGCATCCCAACGCTCGTATTTATAAATTTGGAAATAACTACCTAATATAAAATAATTTTTCAAACTTCTCTGGCTTAGGAATTTATATAATTATATTTATGTAGTTTTAAAAATAACTCACCAAGTCAAAAACACATTCGTTAATTATCTTCAAAAAATGGGGTGATAATTACTTAAAAATTTATATAAAAATAAATTAATTTAATATTTCTCCGGAAAATTTTATAAAGATTTTTTTGGAAAACTTTAATTTTTTCGATAAATTATTTTTTCTTTTTACTGGCACCCTTTTTGACTTTGCACCCCTATAAAATTATTTCCTCAGCCGAAACTTTACTTACTACCTTTAATACACACAAAAATATATTTCGACTCTGTCGGATTCCAACGTTCGACCTTATCATTCATTTTCTTTCAACATTTTTTCCAATTAGGCCAAAAAATTAAGATTTTTAAATTTTACTAATTAATTCTTCCTCAGTTAAACCAAATTGTTCATGTTAAAAATGCTAATTTTTTAGACGAAACATCTTGTCTAATTTTGTGTTTTTTGCCAGATTTATATTAAAAAGAGGGAATTTTTCATTGTTTATTACTTTTTTAATAAATCAAATCAAAAATATTTTCACATAATTCCATCAGAGAAAACTTCGTAGAAAAAAATCAATACAATTTTTTTGAAAGAAAATTGAATAATAATTTTGGCAAATTTCCAGAAAAAAATTTAAAAAAATATAAAATGTTTTTAACTATGCGGAAATTTAGTCTAATCTTTGAGATATTTTAAATTATTTTTGGAAAAATTGAAAAAAAAAGTAATTATCATGTAGACACATGCTTTAGGCAACGAGTACCCGTCAAACATTGCAAGCCAGCATCAATGTTCCTGCTTTCCCTCAAGGCACTGGCGAAAATCCAGTAGATCATTATGCTTCATGCCATTGGCACATTCGTGCAAATGATCAAGGCCGACGGGTTGGAATCAAAATTGTGTCCATTTCCGAAGACAAATGCTCCGATTTATGCTATTATGGCAATTTGGATTTGAAGATGAAAGCCGATGCACGAATTATGGGATACCGGTAAGTGAAGGCTTTTGAATTAACGTGTGATAAATTAAGATTATCTCAAATAGAGTTTTTAATAAAGAAATTTTTTGAATTAAAGAAATAAATAACATAAAATTAATGTTAAATATGGAAAGAAAAAATTTCAGGCGAATATTTTTAGAATAATGCTAATGACTTTTGCAAAAAAATTATATCTGGTATCCTATAAGGGTTTTTAGGTTTGGGAATTGTACATCGTAAAAGCAATTTTTGATGAGTCTGTTAAAAATACGCATTTTTACGAGGGATTGATGGAAATTTTAAAAATTTATGCACCAAAAAAGCTTCAAAAACAGGCAAAAATCAGGCAATTTTAATTTTTAGCTATAACTTCCTGGGCCTATTCTGTTTGATCAATCATTTTAAGAAAAAATGTTATGTAACAAAATGATATAAAAATTTATTTATAGTTGAAAGATTTCTCAGATATTGACAAATGAGCAAAATTCAAAGATTCTAAAATTTAAAAAATCTTGAAAATTTGCATAATCCCAAATTATTTTATCTAGGTAGAAAATTGGCTTAAAAATAAAAATAAAATTATTGCACACAGATTCTGTTGTCAATCCGATCTAGGGGCGGATGGAACCCTTGAATTGGTGAGCGAATCTGGATTGGCCGTTGCCAGCGTCTATTCTAACAATTTGCTGATGGAAGCAGCACTGGAATATTGGGAAGTGTAAAAAACAGAAAAGATGAAAAATGAGAAATATAATTGGTTGGAAAAATAATAATTTCAAAATTGAATTTTTTAATATTTGTATAACGGATAAATTGATATTTTTAGAATTTTGACATTTCCCCTAAGATCAATCATTGGTATAAATTTGGTGTTGGTCAGAAATTTTTTCCAAAAAATAAAAATTGCTTGGAGCTAATGTACCACTTTGATCGCAAAAAAATCCACTATCTCTACTCAATTCTTCCAAATTAAAGGGATTTTTATTACACTTACTTACTTGCACAAATTTTATTCAATCAGAATAAAGAGCAAATTATTATCAACAAAATTTAAATGAATTTTTTGGTCGCCAGATTTAGAAATATTTGGAATTGTAATCCTAAAATGTCCCGGGCATTTTTGTGTGTTTTTTTAATTTGCCGAATTAGTTCTGCTTGAAAATTTGAAATCATTTTAGCCGGGAATTATGTTGCTTTTACAACCATCTTTGTCCCCCCGACATTTTAGGGTGTTTTTTAATTTGCCTAACTAGTTCTGCTTGAAAATTTGAAATCATTTTAGCCGCGAATTATGTTGCTTTTACAACCATCTTTGTCCCCCCGACATTTTAGGGTGTTTTTTAATTTGCCGAATTAGTTCTGCTTGAAAATTTGAAATCATTTTAGCCGGGAATTATGTTGCTTTTACAACCATCTTTGTCCCCCCGACATTTAGGGTGTTTTTTAATTTGCCGAATTAGTTCTGCTTGAAAATTTGAAAACATTTTAGCCGCGAATTATGTTGCTTTTACAACCATCTTTGTCCCCCCGACATTTTAGGGTGTTTTTTAATTTGCCTAACTAGTTCTTACAACACTGAACTTGCTTTTGGAACTTTAGTCATGGAAAAAGTAATTTATATGCCGAGTACAAATGCATATTTTATTCACTTAGGAAACCGTTCCACATGGGATGCCAGTGGCCAAAATCAATGGAGCAATAAAATACAGGCTTTCCGATCTTCATTTCCCCCAGCAACATTCGGGCAATGCCAAGGACTATAAAAGAAAATGGGGTCAGTGCTATACGATCGCACCGGATGACGCTATTCGTGAACGCAAAAAACAACTGGATCCCAAAGATGGATTAAAAGTAATCATTAAAAATTAAAAATAATTTTACAAAACATATTCTAGCACGAAATCATCGCTGAACTCCATCGAATGCTGGACCAATACCATGTCCTTGCAAAAGCATATAAGAGTTGCGCTGAATTCTATGCCGAAAGGAAAAGATTTTGCGATGCAAATGGAATTGATATGCCCAGTTTTCGAATGACTCTTATGAACAAAAGAAAGGCAATTGAACAAGGCGCAAATATTCAAAGTGGCATCCACGACCACCGATTGCTTTTGCCGACAGAAAAAGGACTAATGCAGTGCGCAACTGTAGGAAAAATGCATTCAAAATGAGTTTAATATGAATATTAAAGGTTCATTTTGATGAAGAAGCTGATAGTGGACCACCACAAGAACGAGGCATTATGCTTACTGGAAAAGACGGCCGATCTGTCGATTTTGCACCCTTCGATCCAAATATCGATGCTGCACTTTTCCCACTTCTCTTTCCATACGGCCAACGGACATATGAACTGGGCATCGAACTGAAAAAATCCGAAGCAAAATCCGATGAACAAAAGCAGAAACAACCAACAAATCAGGACAATGATTCAATAATTCACGAAGAATTCTCTGATGATGAAGAACGCGAAGAAGAAGCCATAGATCTAATTGATCATCCAGGAGATGAAGCAGCGGACGAAGTAAATGGCCAAAATCAAGCAGAACAACAGGAAGACATAAGCGATACCGAAGATGCAGATGGAGAAGTGGTGGACTGCCAAGAAGGAGGTGCAAAATGGAAGGTACACCATAGCAACAATATACCAAAATTATTTGTTAATTTTTCTGGAAATCAGAAGGAGCCATGAAATATGTATCGATGCGCCAATATTACCGATACATGTTCCAAATGCGAGGAAATTGGCTTAATTATCACTGGCTTTGGTGGGCAGCCATGCTGGCACAAATGTATATTTTGACGGTCTATAATCGGATTGAAGCAAACGAAGCCAATGCAATTAAAAGAGCACAGCAAAATTTGGTCACAATTCTTCCTGCCATTCTAATCAAAGCCCTGGAAAATAAAATTCGAACCGGTTTTATTGCTTTTGTAATTTAATTTTTACGGTCATTTTCATAAGAAACTTTGGCTTTGGACCTGGTGCGAAACTTGGAAAGGTCTTTTTTGCCCCCGAAACATTCCGTGGCTCCAGACGCTATTATCAAAAAGCCTATTCGGATGCCCAAGCCATTTGCCGTGCTTTCGGAAATCCACATATTCTGCTGACCTTCACAATGAACTCAGAAGCGCCTGAATTCAAGAAACTCATTCCCAAAGAACAAACATGGGCCGACCGACCAGATATCGTCACTAGAATCTTCATCAATAAACACAAAGAACTTATGAAGGACATTGTGGATAGGCAAATATTCGGCCCAGTCGCTGCTTGGTTTTCTGCCGTTGAACATCAAAAACGGTTGCAAATGCATTTTTATAAACTAAATTTCAAATTGAATATTTTAGTGGACTACCTCACCTGAATATGTGCATAACATTCAAAACAGAGGACAATAATTATTTCGAAGAACCTAGCTGGAAAGAGAAGGCAATGAAATTGACACCAGAAGAATGGTGCAGAAAATATATTTGCGCAGAAATACCAACCTTACCGCCTAAAGGAGCAAGGTAATATTGTGCACTTGGAATTAATAAAATCAACATTTTAAGAGGCAAAAAGGCACAAAGACAAAGAGATTACCACGACACTGTTGTCAATTTAATGTCTCATCGCTGTTCATCAGCTTGTGTCGTCGATGGAAAATGCACTAAACGCTTCCCAAGACCATTTTCAATGTCCGATGTTGTGAGCGCAGAAACCTATCCTGTTTACCGGCGACGACCATTCGCTCCAAATGCGGAAGAAAAGGCCGCCAATCCAGAATTATACGGCGAGACTTATACATTCCCATCAAGGACTGGCACAGGGAGAATAATTGACAATCGGCACATTGTTGCGCACAATCCATTTCTTCTAAAAAAATATAAATCTCAGTAAGAATTCAATGTACAATTTGAAAATTCTTTGGCATTTTTTCCCGATGGACAATACAAATCAGTGTCTAATTTGTCCACTACAGCCATCTCCTCATTATTTGTTAAGAATTTTTTAGTCAAAATTGGTGCTAAAAAATCCAACTCAGAGATGGGGGCAAATTTCGAATTTGAAAAACTTTTTTGGAATTTTCAGATTAATTCCTTCCTTTACACAATACATTTCACATTCTTTACATAATATTTTATTTTCAATTGGTCTAGCATCAATGAAAGCGAACAAGAAGACAATAACCATAATTGAGGCCAACGACAATCCCAATGAATTCTTTTTAATTCTTGAGCGCAAATAATCGGCCATCCCTTTCGGTTTGATTTCAACTTCTTTTACTGTTTTTGCCGCCCCAATTTCAGGGCTAGGGTCCGATTCGTCGGACACTACCTCCAATGGATATAACTTGTTCACAGGCCGACTTAAAATTTTTCCATCTCCAAATTTCACTTTTGCATTTCGCTCTTTAATTACTTCTTGGATGCGAGCAATCGGCCAACAATTTCGAGGTTTATATTCTTGTTCTACCAAAACAATTTCTCCTGGTTTTGGTTCAATTTTTGAAATAATATGAGGGTTATTATGATTCCATTTGCTTTTTTCCCTCAACATTAGTAAGTATTCTTTATTCCAACGTGTCCAAAATTCGTCATAAACATTAAGGGCTTCTTTGAACCATGTAATTAGCTTTGTCCGAGTATTGGGTACCATTGGTTAATAATCATCTCCAATATCTTTGGGGCTAAACGATTTTTTGCATAAATTAAATTACAACTCATTTTTCCATCAAATTCAAATCGTAAATAGCATGCACAAGCATAAGCTTCTTCTGAACTATCAACAAAAACATGTAATTGGATTTCATTATTTTGGCAAGGATGTATAAGCCTTGGAACGAACAAAAATTCATCCTTCCAATTTTCAATTTTTTGAGCTGAATTGGCACGAGGAATTCCAGAATTCGATCCCGCTATATCATTTTTCTTTAAAATATTCGGGCGGGCACATCGCATCACTTCCTCTTTTATTGCCACAATTTCAGACAAACCACTTCTTAAATCGGCCACTTGCCAAATTCGAATGTCATTTCGCTCCATTTTTACCAATTCCAATAAAATATCTCTTGGCAATTTTAGTTTAATATTCATCATAATAACTGAGGCGTCGGCCTGTGACTGACCCATCCCCATATATTCTAATTGTCTGCAAATTAGTTCGACATTTTCATAGAAAGATCGTAAATTTTCCGCAGAATTATCACAATTAGGCAAATTTATTAATTCACTCAAAAGAGCCTCTTTGACCATCTTATCATTTCCAAATCGCCTTTTTAATGTTTCAATTGCAATTTTATAATCTCTTGAATTGGTGCGTAAACCACGAACGGCATTTAACGCATTTCCTTTTAAACATGACAAAAGATACGTCATTTTATCAGAATCTGACAACTCCTCTTGGTTATGAACTGCATTTCTAAAACCTTGCCAGAAAGATTGCCAATCGAGAGGATCACCACCAAATTCAGGTAAACGCGGAATTGGCGGCAGTCGTATGTGTCCCACTGCAAAATCATCATTATTCTGCATCAAACGTGCAGCATTCCTTTGGTTCAATCGATTTGCAACTGGGCGAATGGGAACGACATTTTCGGCATTCAAATTTGCTTGATTTTGTTGGGGGCTAGGCCCAAAATTGAGGGGAATAGCATCATTCAAATTGACTTGGTTTTGGTGGGGTTGGGGACCAAAATCGGCATCATTCTCTGCATTTAAATTGGCCCCAATATTCGCCCCATTCACCAAATTTCCATTCCGAACTGGCACATTATGTTGGGAATTAGATCCTCTCGATCGTGAGGAACGGCTTTCTTCAGAATCGTCAGCCAGAGCGATTTCAATATCCGTTACCAATCCACGACCCTGATCCACCCAATCCAAAAAGTGAACTTCATCCTGGATGAAGCCTGCATGATGAGCATCTTCCACAGCAAGCATTTGAGCGTCTAACGTAGCCATATATGTTTGCCATTCATTATTTTTCCCATCAATAAAGTCCAAATCTCTCTTTAAATGCACCAATCCAGCACATAAAGAATCATTTCTTTCTGCTGTATCTTCCTCATCCAATTTTGCTCTCAAATCTGTCATTTTATCTCTCAATCTCTTTACAGCCGGTCCAATAATACGACGAATGGGACCAGACATTTTCCAAATTTCAAATATTCAATTCAAATATCAAATTTTCAATGTAAATGAGAGAAATAAAAATCAACAGTTTCCTGCCATGGGCACCATTTTGTGAATATCAATCTATCAAATTCACCTTCCGCTTTGGGGAATAAATTGGAATAAACGAGCAAATTATGAGAGGAGAATAAAAAGGGCAAATTGAGGGATATTCGGGGACAAAGGGGTAAAAAGACAAAACTCGAATAAATCACAAATCCGGCGAATCTGCTCTCAACTCAAAACTTACGAATTAGCAGATTTTTGTTACCTTTGGATTATTTCAAAATTATATGCTTGCTTCAAATTTATTTCGTTTGGTTAAAATTGACGAAAAAGAAGAGAATGAATATCGAAAAGCGAAAATGTTGGTGTGTCTTTGTTTTTGTGATTCATCTCAAAAAGTTAAAGATTAATTCTTCTCGCCCGTTGGCGACATTTTCAGCCATTGGCCAGCAGACGGCGACATTGGGCAATTTTGCACCTACTACGCCATCCAGCGCACCTATTCCTATTTGACGCCTGGTTTGTGGAAAGAAAATGATCTGCCCACGAATCCGCTGGACACAAAGCTGCTGGAGCCGGGGCGAATTGGCGAAATTAGAGAAGAAAAGAATTGTGGAAAACGATAAAAATTGATGTTATTTTGATGAAATTTGAGTTTATTTGTCGATTTTTATCGAAAACCTTAGCTAAATTATTCAAATTAAAAATAAGAGAGAGAGGAACGTTTTTTATCGCATGAAAAAATGATGATTTAAAATTTAACACATAAGTAGAAAGAAAAAGTGATAAAAATAATAGAATATTAAAAGATAAGAAAATATAAGACAAAAAATATTATGAATTATCAAGCCATTTTGGAACTTAAAATTTGAATCAAAGTAGACTTACATTTTAATGGAATTCAAAAAAATTTCTTTTTAATGGAATTCAAAAAAAATTTTTTTTTTTTATTTGCTTTCTAAAGTCAATGTGAACATCTTTGTAAACAAAGTGGTTGTTTTTTATTTTGTTGTTTGGTCATCGGCATCACATCATCACATTCTTCTCTCTTCTATGTGTTCTCTGTCTGAATGAGAGTTAGCATGTGTTTATTATTTATTTTTTTACTAGTCTTTCCTTTTACCAATCCCACATTCTCCCAAAATAATACATCAAAAAAAACAAAATATTTGTGTGAAAAATATTTATAAATTTTTTTCCTTTAATTTATTATTTTATTCCATTTTATAACCCCACATAAATTTAGTATTTAGTTTATTAAATTAAAAAATTATCGATATTAATTAATTAATAGTTGAATTTAAAATAAGCTGAATTCTTTACCGAAATAATGCTTGAGACTTTAAAAACAAATGCGGCAGAATTTCTGGCTGGGAAAGCTGTAAAAACAGCGACAGCCGTACAGGTTATTTTTTCAAATGGCAATAAAATTATTTTTAATTATAAATAAATTTTTAAATGTTACTCTTTTTTCCAGCCCAAATGGGATGAAGAACACCGAATGCATTGTCTGGTTTGGAATGGCAAATATGACATGGAATATGTGGAGCACGCACGGTCAGTCAAAAATTTGAATTAAAGAAAAAAAGCTCTAATAATTTAATTTTTTTTAATATTTTACTTTTCATTAAATTATTTAAAAATTCCAAATTTAATTTTTATTGTAGATTTATATCATAAATTTTATTAAGCAATTTAAAACAAAAATCTAAAAAATAATTGATATGTTGCAAAAATTATATTAAATTAAAATAAAAAAAAATATACCAAATTTTTAAAATTTTTAATTCTATATTATTAATTTTAAATATTAGGCCATGCATCACGGATCCCACCGATGTGATTATCCAAGTGACGGCCACCACAATCTGTGGCTCAGATTTGCATCTTTACAAGGGCACTTTTCCTGGCATGAAAAAAGGCGATATACAAGGTAAAGGATATTTATGAGTATTTTATAAAGAAAAATTAATTAAAAAATCAAATAAAAAAATTATAAATTTCAGGTCACGAATTCATGGGCATTGTAGTGGAAACGGGTGAAGAAGTGCGCAAAATCCACCGAGGCCAACGCGTTTTGGTAGTCTTCGCAATTGCCTGTGGCCAATGTGACTATTGCCAACGGGAAGAATACACTGGCTGCGATGTGACCAATCCATCGGCGGTTGTCGGCAAACTCTATGGGGACAGACCACCGGCATTTTATGGATATTCCCATTTGACTGGTGGAGTGCCGGGTATATTGAATATTTTCCAAATTTTATATTATGGAATTTATCAGCCAATTTTGATTTCTACTGACCCAAAATAGTATAGTAGGAGACATTTTAATTAGCTCTAACCTATAAGCCTCGCTTTTAGAGCATTGAATTATATTACTAAACTTATTAATCATATTCTAGCTAGACACAAAAATTTTTAACCTGTTTAAAACCACAAAATTTCAATTGAATAAGTTTGTTTCAAACTGGTTAAGTCAATTTTAAATAGTATAATGGCAGACATTTTAGTTTGTAACCAATGGCCATTTCTCTGCTCTAAGTCATTATAGAGCATTGGTTTATGGCCTTAACCTTAATCATACCCCAAACTAAACCCATTTCAGCCCTTGTCTAATCCTAGCCTAGTCCTGGTTATTTAAATCGGTTTAAAAACATATTGTCATTACAATTGATTCAAACTTCAAATCAATAGAAATGACATAGATCAAGGCTGTATGACAATTAGAACATATCGAAATCAAAATATGTTAAAAATCAAAATCACGTACAATTTATTATATATTGGATGTGATTTATAGGCGGCCATGCCGAATTTGTTCGAGTAGCATTCGCCGATGTGAACTGTTTCCCTGTTCCTGACGATATTCCCGATGAAAAGGCATTGTATTTGACAGATGTGATTCCGACCGCCTATTTTGGTACACAAATGGGCGAAGTTAAGGTAAAAAAATTATGGAAAATTATTTTATTTTATTAAGAACCAGCGGGGCAAGCCCGCTGGTTCTTAAGGGGACTCCGGAAGGAATACGTGGGAGGGTAGAAAGAAAGCGCTATCGCGCTTTAAAAGATTCCTAGAATGGTTATTCTTGATATTAGAATCCATTCCCCGCTTTTCTGATCAAAATTCAACTCGCGCACAACCGGTTTAAAATTTTAAACCGGTTTAATTCTCAAAATAAACTTCAAATTCGTAATCCCCATCATCGAAAACCTCTAAAAAAATTATTGGCCTTTGGTGGGATTCGAACCCGGGACCTCCGTTCCCATCCCCCCATCTTCGCCAATCGACTACAAAGGGAAAAGTGCCGAGTTGGCCAATTTCTGTAGCGTGTAGGGCCAAGGGTTTTGAGTTTAGACCCCATAAACCATATATCATTCGAAAGCTGACATTCTTGCGGAGTGCCCTTTCTCCGGGCCCAAAACCCAAAAACCAAAAGGAAAAAAGTTTTACCTGATCAAACTGAAAAAGTTCACTTTTTTAAACCGGTTTTTGGCTAATATCTCGAAACCGGTTGGGACTTATGGGAAAAAAGGATTTATTTGATATGTGCCATCTAAATACGAAACTTTTAAAAAAAAGATCTCGGAAAACGGCCGGCTAGAAAGCCGTATTTTTGAAAAAATAACGATAAACAGAAAATATTATAAATATATATAAATGATTGAAAATCATATTTTAGGAATTTATAAAAATTTTTAAATTTTTTTCAAGTATTTAAAATAATTTTTCAATACAGGAAGGCAGTGTTGTCGGCATTTGGGGTTTGGGTCCAATTGGTCTGATGGCCGCTCGTTGGTGCCAGGTAATGAATTTAAAAATAAAAAATTGATTTTTTTTATTAATAAAATTTTTAAATTTTATTTTTAATAAAATTATAATAAAATTTATTTTTAGCTTTTGGGTGCAAAACGCATCATTGGCATCGATGCCGTTCCGGAACGCCTTCAATTGGCCCGAAGCCATTTGGGCATTGAGACCATTGACTTCATGGAGCACAGGGGAAAAGTGGTTGAGGAGATTCGGAATCGTTTGGATGGTGGCGCCTTGGATGTTGCAATAGAGTGTGCCGGCTTTGACTATATGCAAAGTTGGATTCACAAGATTGAAGTGGCTTTAGGTGAATAATAATTAGGGCTGGGAGAAATATGATTTAAACTAGTAAAAAATTTATAAAAATTCAAAAAATGGCAAAAAAATCTTTATGAAAAATTAAAATTTTTTAAAAAATTCTTGTTGTTTACAAACTTAAGATAAAAGTTTAATCCTCGTTTTATAGAAAAAAGTATAACGAAAATGGTGGCACAAATGATAAAATTTAGATTTTTTTGTGAAATTTTTACAAATTTTAGAAAATTTCGAAAATTCTTGCTATAAAATAATTATTTTTATTTGATCGAAAAATCAATATTTTATGACCATAAAACTAGGCCAGATTAGGTCAAGCTATAACCAAAAATATTTCATTATATAATTTTAATACAAAAATAATTTTATCGGAAAAAAATATTTTTTATATATTACTGAAAAAAAATATAATAATTAAAATTGATAATTGGAAATATTGAAATAAATTGAAAAATAAATTAAAAATTTCAAAAATAAATTGAAAATAAAATCATTTAGCATTTTATTGATTATATTTACATCAAAAAATTTATTAAATTTTATTTAAAAAATTTTTTTCCACAGGCCTAGAAACAGACACATCGGAAATTTTCGTCCAAATGTTCCAAGCTGTGCGCAAATTTGGTAATGTTTCAATTTTGGGCGTTTATTGCGGTTTTGCCAACCATTTCCCCATTGGCCCAATGATGGAAAAGGGTCTGACCGTTCGTGGGGGTCAATGCCCCGCACAGAAATACATCAAATTTTGTATGGAAAAAGTGCGTACAGGAGAAATTGATCCAACATTTTTGGTCACTGGTTAGTTAAAATTTAATAAAAAATAATTTAGAAAATAAAAATACAAAATTTATTAAAAATTTTCAATTTCTAACATTTTCAACAAAATGGATATGAATTGGAAAATTTGTTTTCATCAAAAAATATTTTGACAAATTTGAATATTATTTACAAATTTTTAGAAAATGTCCTTCTTTGAAATTGAACGAGTTGAGCCGTTGCAGAGTGTTAGCCGAAACACTCGTGGAGAAATTGCACACATTCGTTTTCTCCCACTGGAGGAATCGCAAAGACCTGATTTGGCATTGGAAACGCTGATTCAACATTTGCTTGATCGGGTCCTTCAAGGCCATCCTCCTCCAATGAAAGTGGGCCTTCAAGTCCATCCACCATCTTTTCACAACCCCTTTACAATTCCATTGAGGCCACCGGAACAGAATAATGCACCGGCATTGGCGGCCGCAATTGAGCGATTGAATGAAGTGTCGGAGGCTGGAATTGAATTGTTATCAGGAACAACTGTCTGCAAAGTTATCGCTGTATGGCCACTTCAAGGCAGCCATAATAGAGGTTTTGATATTTTATTTCCATAAAGTTTTATTTTTAATTTAGGAGCTTGCAGTCTCGATAATGAACATAAATCCCCAATCAAATGTCAATCCCTTGTACGAATCGACAATCCAACGGACCGATTTTGTCTTGCTCGTGCAATTCTCATTGGATTGGCCTATATCTATTCTCAAATTCGAAATTGGCATCCCCGTGCATGGTTTAGAACAACATTTTGTCGACAACAGCATTTACATGGGGACAGAGCTCGACAATTGTTACAAAGTGCCGGCGTTCCATTGGATTTACAATTTTATGGATTGGAACATGTCGAGGCCATACAAAGATGGATAAATCAACAAACCAGAAGAGTGGGAGGAATTCATTTGGTCGTTTTCAAGAAGGAAAGTCAATATCGAATTGTGTTCAAAGGTGAAGGGAGAGCAGCAAAATTTGATTTATGTCTTCTCTTGGAAAAAGAACATTTTTCTTTTCTGGGACGACCGGAACAATTGTTCAAGGCTAAATGCTATTGCATTGATTGTGAACGAACGGCAACACGCTACCGACATTGGGCTGGATGCAAAATTTATTGCCGTTATTGCATGCGCTCGGGTCCGGAATACCCATGTAGAGCAGCAATATTGCCAAATGGACAACACAGCAGCATTCGTTGTCAAGAATGTAGATTCATCTTTCCAACACAACAATGTTTTGACTATCATTTGGTCACTGAAGCGCCACAAGAAATATTTGGAAGACAGCGAGATGGACGTGCAAATAGACTATTTCGCACAATTTGTCAAATGCGTAGGCAATGTCCGGACTGCTTGTTCATTGTCTATGATGATCAAATTCATTTGTGTCCTGTGAATCTTCAGCGGCAGCAGCAGCAACAACAACAACACCAACAAAACGTTCCATCAATTTGTCCAAAATGTTTGGGAAGACATGAACGGGACGATCCATGTTACATCCAACCAATTTCGGGAATTGAAAATCAACCTTGGAGACCCCCAGAATTGCAATAACAATCGCCTATAAGAAGAAGAAGAAATCAACAACCTATTCGCCTATGTTTTTTTGATGCCGAAACAAGTCAGAATGAAGCAATCGTTCTTGGAAATGCTCTTGAACCAAATGCATATAAACATCGAGCCCTACTCATTGTTGCCGAAATCATTTGTGAATTTTGTATTCGGGATGGTATTGAATTGAATGAGCAGAGAAGAGCCAATGGATGTGTTTGTGGTCGCCCTGTTGGCGAACGGGGAAGACGTTGGTGTTCACCTCCATTCTACAACTTACAAAACGACGACACACCAATGCCAGTAATGAACATTAACCCACGACGACTATTCTTTCACAGTTTCGATGATGAAAATGTGGGTCCGGCAGATGAATTTCTCGATTATTTGACAAAAACGGGACCATAAAATGTGAAAACAATTTGTATTGCACACAATGGTGGAAAATTCGATTTTCATCTCATCCTGGAAGCACTTCATCATCGAAATCAACCACCAAAGAGATTATGCACAACCGGTTTGAAAATTTACAGTCACAATTATTCGTCCACTTATATACACCAGCGAAGAGGCACCTTCCAGCTTTATTCTAAGCGCTGGAAAAATTGTTGGATCATATTGCACGCTTCTCCTTCCAAATTGTTCCCTCATTCCTGCGTACATCTTTTCAATTGCAATTCTCCGGTGATGTCGATAGGAGCCAACAACATTTGTAACTACCAATCCATAAATGCCCACTTGCTGCTCACATCGAAGATGTCGGACCACTTTTGTTGCCATTTTTGAAACCAATCTGGGATGTGGAACACCGGTTAAGACAACTTTTGCACTCTGGAAAATCAAAGCAGCCAATGTTTTATTTTTTCCTGATTTTGTTGTCAAGCGGAGACGCATAATAATTGCATGAAAACGACGGGGCTCATACACAGTGCAAACAGAATTTTGAGCAATCTTCAAAAATTGTTCTTTCGAAAACACGTCGACATTTGGAAGTAATTTAAAAGTAGCAGAAGAATATTGAATTTTTAACATTTTTATCTACGAAAAAATATTTATTGTTAAATATGGTTTTATTCATTTATCGTTTGTGTGTGTGTTCTTATTTTCTTCATTGGGTTTTCACTTTTTCTGAACTGCAACCACGTCGAGCACCTCAATTGGGAAATATGAACGATGCCGCCCCCCACCAAATTGAATGATGCACGGCATGTATGGATGGAGAAGTTTGACACGGTGCTTAATGTAATAGTAAGCACGGACCTGTATTTTAAATGATAAAAATTTGGAATTTTTCTTTTCTCTTCTTCTTACCTTAATGTCCAAATATCCGCCCAGAGCTTGGACATCCGCAGCCGATTGAGTGCTCAAATCGTTGCAGCGGACGGGAAAATTTCGATGTGATGGACGAATATGGCATGTGCGGAGATACACTTCGTTCCGAAGATGGTTGATGATGTCGCGGTGTGCCTCCACATTGGCGAACTTGACTTAAAAGGGGAGGAAATTAAAGGATGGTTCTATCCCTATGATCTTTCCCGTGTTCTTGAGGAGTCAAAAGAGGGACTATATGATATTGAGCGGATATTGAAGAAACAAAAAAGGGATGGTCGTGAATATATTCTTGTAAAATGGAAGGGTTATGGAAATGAATATAATAGCTGGATTCCTACAAGTACAATAAAATATAAATAGGTGCACCTTTTAATTTTAGACAATAATGTCTTCCTCATTTTATGTAATTTTGCCTTCAAACACAATTATTGAGGGAAATCGGACAAATTCTTTTCGTGTCCGCCTGCCTAGAAAGTTACAATTTACATCTGAATGGTATGTGGGTTTAGCTGTTATGGTTTATCCACATTCATGGCCCTCCCTGGGAACAACTTCGGCCCAATATGTCAATGTTGTCTGGAAAACAGGTGAACGAATTCAATTAACAATTCCATCCAGCAGTTTCACTACCCCGCAAGAATTGGCTGATATTCTACGTAAAGCACTCCGCGATGGAAGCGAGGATCTGGCAAAAGGTGTCCGGACAGCACAACTTAATCTGATAAATGTTTCAACAAAGGCAAGAAATAAAGCTAAGGATGAACATAATCGTTTGATAAAGGAAAGAGAGGAGATTGCAAGAGCAGTTGCATCTAATATCGAGGATGTTGGTGATATGGAGAAAACTTTTGAACGACAACAGCGAGCAGCAGCTGAATCCGGGTTGGATAATACACTAGAATCCATTCCCCGTGAAGATGATTTATACAATCAATTTTTGAATGACGGCTTGACCGAGTTGGATGACGAGGATCGGAAAATTTTAGATGAAACAAAAGAAAAAGGTTTGGAGGCATGGGTACATGCCTATAGAAATGTGAATTTTACATGTCGCTTGACATTTGATTCAGTCAAGAATCGATTCACAATCCAAATTGATCAGGGATTTGTAAAAGAGGTGGAATTGAGCGAACAGCTTGCATATATTCTCGGTTTCGACCAATTGAAATTGACAGAAACAACAGTGGCAAAATTTATGCCCGATATGCGTGGTGGTGTCTCCTCTTTTCATGTCTATGCACCCGGTCTAATTGAACCAATGATGTTCGGAGATGTGACAGCTCCTTTGCTCAGAATTGTCACAATTCGGGGTAAGGAGGATGAAATTATTGAAGAACAATTTATGTCTATCCAGTATCATAAATTATTGGTAAAGGAGATTGCAGAAATTTTCATTGAAATTCGTTCTACAAGTGGTGCTCTCATGCCCTTTCAATATGGAACTTGCTGTTTAACTTTACATTTTAAAAAGGCTGCCTATTTTTAGATATGAACAGTCTTCAAATTAATAAAATCCTCCAAAGAAATTATGCGACTCACCATTTCTTTCGTGGCTGCTACGCCAGTGATCAGATACCAAACAACTTAATCGGTTGGCCATGGTGTATTGTTGTGAACATGGATCCAAGCTATATGGCCGGCTCACATTGGGTGGCAATGTTTTCCCCGAAACGGAATCATATTGAATATTATGATTCACTTGGAATGTGGCCTCCACCAAATCCCGAAATTTGCCTCTTCCTCGACCGCTTCAAAAATATCACATTCAATCGAAGGGCTATACAATCGAATCGGGCAAAAAAATTGCGGAAAACATGTGATCTTTTTCCTTTATAATCGATGTCGAGGATTTGGATTTGTAAAAATTTGTCAACGTCTATCCAAACTCCATTCCTCTCCGGATAATTTTGTCAATGTTTTTTTCCGTAAGCGAATATTCACAAATGTATAAATAACTCAATTTTGTTTATATTTTTGCAAAAAATAAAAGATGCATGTTGATTTTGATCCCCTCAAGGTCGATTGGTCCACATCTAGTGGTGGCGGAGAATCGACGATCCAATTTGGAGGTGCGGCCTATGCTGTATTCAAAGGAAATCCCTACCAACGAGGTGGTGGTATTGGCTCTGTTTTGAGAAGTTTTATGATGCGATATTTAATCCCAATTGGAAAGGAAATCGGTTCGGCTGTTGGTCGTCAAGGACTAGAATCGGGAAATAATGTTTTAACAAATGTTTTGGCGGGAAAAGATTTAAAAGAATCTCTAGTAAATGAGGGAAAGGCTGGTTTGAAAAATCTTCTTGAAAAAGCCGCTCGTAATGTGGATGCACAGAGACTGAAACAAAAGGGTGAAGGAGGTAGCTTTGATTTCAAGAGATATCGAAAAAGTAATATAAATAAGATTGGTTCCACTATTGGTCCTCAAAATCTACTTCCCCGTAAAACTAAAGGAAGAAAACAAAAACGACTTCGAGTTGACGCTCTTGGGACTTACTAATGAGTTGTCCTCAAAAAATTAGTGAAGCCAGTCCTCTGGCTCTAGGTAGTGCTCTAAATATTTTCAGTGTTCCACCCACAAATATATCGGTAATTCGTTCATATTTTCGTGAAATACTTCCCTTGGCAACAATCACACAAGATTCACCCTACCTCTTCCGTTTGTTTAGCGATAATCTCTGGATCGATCTTTCTCGAATTTATTTGTATCTTGAATTAAGTATCGAAAAGAAAAATGCCGAGGGAAATTGGGTTGCACTGGCTGCAGCGGATACACCAGTTGGAACTATTCAAGGAATTGGCCAAACATTTGTCCAGCAGCTCAAAGTTTCCGTTGGAAATACTGAAGTATATGAGAGTGGAACATTGTATCCATATCGGGCCTATATCACCAATCAGTTATCATTTGCGGAAAATGGGAAAAAGAATTTTATGGCTTCCATGGGTTACTATCCAATTGACAAACATGATACTGCGACGGATAGTGGTTTCGTATCAATTGCTGATCGGTTCACTCTTAGTAGAAAGGCTCAATTTCTATCTCGTCTCGATTTCGATTTGGGAAATCAAGAGTTGTTTCTTCTTAACAATTTGGATCTACTTTTTACCATTTATAAAGCAAAAGATGCATTCCTATTGCAAACATTAAAGGTGAATGTGCAAACACTTATCGTCTCTATGTTCACGATGTGAAAATTTACGCTAAAATGGTTGAGGTGCAACCTTCTTTGAATATGAATATTTACAAAACACTGGAAGGTAAACCGGCTACTTATGCAGTAAGAAAAACAGAAATTAAATCCACATTCCTATCTGCGGGAAGGACTGAAATCGATTACAATGCATTCAGTGCAACAATTCCACGTAGATTAACAATTGCCTTGGTTGAAAATGCTGCATTTAATGGAGATGTGAAAAAATCCCCTTTTAATTTTAAACCGTTTGACATTCGAGATATTAGCGTTCATGCCGGTGGTTTTGTCTATCCAGTTTTTCCTTACATACTCAGTTTTACGAATGGTCATTGTGTTCGGGCATTTGTCGATTTGTATGAGGCGATGGGAATGGCAAATTCAGAAAAATCTTGCGACATTTCAATGACGAAATTCATTGATGGTTGGACCTTCTTCGTCATACCTCTCACATCCACTTTGGACGATTCCTGTGGTTTTGAACTCCTTCGAAGCGGTACAACCAGTATTCGAATGCAATTCAATACTGCCATTCCAGCAGGAGGGGTGGAAATGATTGTAATGGGTGAGTTTGACCAAATGATTATGATAGACTTCAATCGTCATATCGTTTCTGATTCAACACTCGGTTAAAAATATAAATAAAAAATAATTTTAGATTTTCATCCAAAATGAATAAAATATTAGAATTCTACAATTCCCAAACAAACATGTGTGGAATAAATGACACTTCATATTTGCGATTAACATTCGATCCAGATTATGTAGAAAGAACCAAAGGAAATGGACATTGGGAGAATTTGGTTGGCGTTTTTCTCATCTATCTGGTAGCTCTCCCCACTCTTTGGCTTTGTTGGCTTTCAATTGTCCATTTGTTAAAACGATGGGGAATGATCGGACAGCCTGAGGCAAATCATATGATGCAAGAATTGAGAAGTGTGATTATACCAAATGGAAGAAGAAGAAGATTATAATTTTTATCCAAAAATAAATGTTGCTCTAAAATGTTGAATAAATCTATGAAATTCTATAATTCAGTTGTCTTTTGTTCTTCATCAGAATTTCAAATTATAGAATGTGGCTAGTCAGGATGCCAAATCCATCATAAAAAATTCAAGGCCCTCTCGCACCATTTGGAGGACTTCTCCCATTACATTCTGTCCTGTCCATTTGCTTTTGTCTTTCAATTCATCGGCATGAATAGAAACACCAATTGTCCAGAATTCATGCCCAGGGGCTGCTTTCACAATTGGAATATATCCTGTTCCGAACAACATGTATGACAAGTCTAGATTTGCTCGAAATTTATAGCGATTGGAAAGGAACATGGCCTAAATAAAATATTCATTATTTAAATTGAATTCAATTCTCACATGCTTTTTAATACTCTTCCAATCTTTTCCGGTAAAATTAATCGTCGGGCCCAACAAAGTTAATTGCATCGGCGTTGTGCATTCTAAAATTCTGGCAGCTTTTAGCAGATCACCAAGATAATTTGCTTTTTGCCATTTGTAATGTTGTTCACTACAATTGAATAGATGCCCATCCGCGAAGAAAGATGTGGGATAATAATTGTTGAAAGCAAATTCCGGGCCACAAAATGCCCAGTATTCCATTCCTTCAGAAGTTTGGAAACGTAATGGGTACATTATAAGGGAATAAAATTTTTTCGAAAATGAGTGACTTCAAATGAAATTTCTCAGCCTTTTATAGGCCTCATGACTGCTGAAAGTGCAAGTGTGAGTATACCAAATGGAAGAATAAGATTATAAATTTTATCCAAAGGAAAAAATGATAAACAAAATTTTAAAAATGTAATTTTCCAATATCTTTTCCTTTTCTCCTGCTTCATAATCTCATTGTATAGTGAGAAGGCGGATCCCATCCTAAATCCAAGTGCACGAATTCCATTTCTCGTCGAATAATTTCCAGCATTTGACCCATTACATTTTGCCCAGTCCATTTGGATCTGTCCTTGAGGGAGTCCACATCGTGAATGCTGACACCAATCCCCCAAAAGTCGTCCCCGGGCAAAGCCTTCACTATTGGAATATTTCCAGTTGATAGTAACATGTGTGCCAGTTCAGTATTTGAGGCAAATTTATTCATGAGAGATTCGAGCATGGCCTTAAAAGGTTGATATTCAAATAAAATATGCTGACAGAACTCACCCTACTTTCAACAATCTCCCTATCCTTTTCGAAAACATTAACCGTTTTTGGCAGCATTGTTACTTCGATTTCCGTTGGGCATTGTAAAATTCGATGAGCCTTGTCCAAATCCCCAAGTTTTTTTGCAATTAGCCATTGATAATTGTGTTCGCCTCGAGCTGAATCCATGGCCAAATTGAATTGGTGATGGATAGAAATGGTTAAAGGCATATTCCGGGCCAGCAAAAGCCCAATATTCTTGACCATCCATTGTTTGAAAACGAATTGGTTTTGGTGGCATTTTCTATTTTAAAAATTGAATAATATTTTCAATAGATATTTTATTCACCGGGGGCCAAAAAATGGCCAATATTCATGGCTTTTTGTTGTTTGAAAAGGCATTGATTTTAATAGCATTTTTATTTAAAAATTAAATAATATTTTTTTATTTAATAAAATGAATAAATTCCAATAAAATTTTTCGGCCTTTTATAGGCTTCGATGGTTCGAGATGCTTCATTACTAGGATAAAAGATTGAAGTTTTTACAGATACCAAATTAAGAAAAAAAAGTTTACATTTTTTTTATCCAAAGAATAAATGTTATAAAAATAAAATGTTTTCAAAATTATTCTTGTTTGTATTTCTTTACAATTTCTTCCCGGACAATTCCAAGTATTTCACCCAATTTATTCTTGCCCTTCCATTGGGTTTTGTCCTTCAGTTTATCTTTATCATAGATGGGCACGGCTATTCCCCAGTAATAAGACCAAAGAGCAGCTTCCACTATTGGAATTTTTCCTGTTGAGATGAGGATGTTAGCCAAATCCGGATTTTGCGAAAATTTATTCCATACGGAATTTAACATTGCCTAAATATTTGTAAAGAATAAAAATTAGCTTACTCACCGTGTCTTTGATTTCGTTCCATTCTCGATCGTTATAGCGCTTGATGTGTCGGCCAAATATCTTTTGTTCCCTTGGCGTTTTGGCAGCCAAAATGCGGGTAGCCATATCTTGGTCCCCAAAGTGTATGGCTTTTTGCCATTGATAGTGTTGTTCAACACAATTGAACCGTTGCCCATTCAAAATGAAATCGGCTAGATAGAAGTTACTGAAAGGAGATTCAGGGCCAGAAAATGCCCAATAACCCAAGCCGTCGGTTGTTTGGAAAAGGAAAGGTGGTTTATGCATTTTTTATTTAAAGGTAAAATAAAAATGATTATTTCAATTTTAAAAAGTGAGATATTTAGGAGGATTTTCATCGCTTTTATAGGCCATTAGACTCAAAGCTTTCTTCTTCTTCTGCATTTCGATCTTCTTGAATGATTTCTTCCAGATATTGATAAATTTTCTCAAATGCAGTATCAGATTTAACGAGAAGATGTCGTTCATCTAATTCCTGAAAAATATTTTCTTTCCTTTATTCTTTACTTACTTTTATAATGAAGCGAGATCCAAAATAATTTGTTTCATCCAAATGTTTCAATAATCGTAGCATGGTAGGATTGGTTGAAATTAAGATTCCTTTTTTCATATCAATCATTGTAAAAAAATATTTTTTATAAATAAAAGGAAAAGAGATGATATTTTATTTAAAAATTATTTGTGAAATAATTTAGAAATATAAAATATGGAAAATTGACAATTCAGATTTCTATGTCAAAATAATATTTGGCAAGTCGACAATTCCCAATTCAAGAATAAATAGCCACTTGGCAATTTGCCAATCCTACATTTATTTTCCCATCTTTTTATCAGTTGATTGACAATTGATCAAACTTGTGTCAAAATCTATTGGCTTTGGTATTTGAAAAGGTGACAAATACCTTTTGGCTGATCTTTGATCATTTGACAATCAATCGATAAAAAAGATGGGATCATACTGTAGTAACGCGATTGACGGAGCAACAAAAGATCAGCCGCCTTAAATTCTGCTTAGAAGGTCCAGCCAGGGCTGAACTGGATTCAATTGAAGCAAATAGCCTTGAGGAAGCGATTGCCCATCTCAAATCAAAATATTAGAATGAAAACACCAAAAGTATCGCTCGACAAAAATTATCGAGTTGCAAACAAATGCCTGGAGAAAAGATTTTTGAGTTCGCCAATAGGCTTAATGAAGTTGTTCGAACCTCATTAATAGGCGAGGAAGAAAATGCAATCAGGAAGCGCATCTTAGAGGAATTTATGGATCGGCTTTTGCCAGACCTTCAATACGAGGTTAAGAATGAATATTCCAAAGCCTATGAGATTGCGCAGCAATATGAACTTTTGGCATATTTAAAACGGCCTTCATATGCCAGCGCCCAAGTGGCAGAATTGAGCGAGAAAATTGAAGCATTAGCAGTCCACGATAACCGAAATGTGAATAACGCTCGCGGAAAATGCTTTAATTGTGGTTGAGGTCCCCCAGCCCCATTATCAGTACTGGCCGGAAGGGCCGAAGCAACGTCAGCTTCGAAAACACATCAGCAACAGCCGAGGGAACCACGACAAAATCGCTGGCAGCCGTTGGATACTCAGGAGGATTATTGGCTCAATAGACGATGGGAATTTTGAACGAGGGAAGGGAAATGAGGTGTCTTCGTCCAATTTTAATAATTTATTCATTTTTAATTATTTTTGCTTTGTCCATTTTATTTAAATTTATTCCTATCAATTTCTTAATCCTTGGTTTTTAATGTAAAACTTCTTCTTCATCCAAATCCTTCCTGTCAATCATCCTATCGTAAAATGGCATTTTCCCCTCCAAAATATACCCTCTCAATATCCATCCGATTCCCCCTCCTTTATGTCATAAAACCTTTCGGGCATTGCCCAATTCCCCCTTTTGTCTCGATTTTCACTCTCGGAAACGAGGAATAAAAATTACCCTTAATTTCTTTAATTTCCAACCTAAATAAAATAGACGATTTTGCTGATAAATTGCTTTATTTGCTGGGGGGAATCTTTAACAATTTATAGGAATGAATGCTGGGAATCCGTATTTACCGAGTGGAAGGGCTCGGATGATTGAGAAAGATCCTCCCACTTCCAATATAAGGGAAGCATTTTGGAAGGGAATATTACAACACAAAATTCCCACTCCTATTATTGGCAGGAGCATAATTGGGAAAAAGCAATTATTTGGATTTGAAAAGATCGAGAAATTCGGACACGACACTCCCGGCGCCGAAAATAAAGAGATGGGTACAAGAATGGGTACATGTTGAATAGTAGAACCAGTGTTAGGTTGAATTTGAGGAAAAGAATAGTTAGGAGGAGGCGAAGTAAAGATATTAGAATTGAGAAATGATGATGATTGTGGGATTGAAATAGGGGTTGGGGCAATTGATTGTGCCATTGTTGGTTGTGCTGAAAGAGAATTTGAAGAGGAAGATTGGAAAAGAATATTAGGATTAAGGTGAATTTTTCGGGCAGTAGAAAAATCGGTTTGTGGCACATTGTTTGAGTTTGCCACATTGGTAGAATTGACAAAGGAAATGCGGGAATGCAAACGGGATTCTTTGATTGTTGCCTTGATTTCTCGATTAGTTAATTTCTTAAGGCGAGCAAGTTGACGAGAGGCAATGAAATGGTCCTCCAAAGGCAATTTCTGGATTTTTCCGTTGTCGAGGATGCGAACACGTGATAAAATGGAAATGGGATAATTTTGTTTTGGTTTTTTTTGAAGAAATCGATTCCATCGCTACAGCCAATCCTCCCTCCAATCCAAGCCCACCCATCTCTTCTTCATCCACTCCTCCATTTATGGATCTATATAGTTTATAAAAAGATCTGATCAAATAATCAAAACAAAATTGAATGCTTATATCGATTTAACTTTACATTACTTTTTGATTTCTTTTTTTTTTCACTTTTCTAGATTTAAATAAAAACAATTTGGCCTCATAAATTAGTCCGAAATTCAAATATAATTAGAAATGAAATTATTCTACCCAATTGCCGTATTCTTCATTTGGCTTCAAATTTTATCATCGGATCCTCGGTAAATTCCACCCTCAGGGAAAATTATATTTCTACTGAATTTTTAAATGCAGGTGAATAGGGTGAACTAGGTGATCGAGTAAGATGCAGGTGGATAGGGTGAACTAGGTGAATAAGGAAAATTCAGGTGAATAGGGTGAACTAGGTGATCGAGTAAGATGCAGGTGGATAGGGTGAACTAGGTGATTAAGGAAAATGCAGGTGAATAGGGTGAACTAGGTGATTAATAAAAATGCAGGTGGATAGGGTGAACTAGGTGATTAAGGAAAATGCAGGTGAATAGGGTGAACTAGGTAATCGAGTAAGAGGCAGGTGGATAGGGTGAACTAGGTGATTAAGGAAAATGCAGGTGAATAGGGTGAACTGGGTGATGGAGTAAGATGCAGGTGGATAGGGTGAACTAGGTGATCGAGTAAGATGCAGGTGAATAGGGTGAACTAGGTGATCGAGTAAGATGCAGGTGGATAGGGTGAACTAGGTGATCGAGTAAGATGCAGGTGAATAGGGTGAACTAGGTGATTAAGGAAAATGCAGGTGAATAGGGTGAACTAGGTGATTAAGGAAAATGCAGGTGAATAGGGTGAACTAGGTGATCGAGTAAGATGCAGGTGGATAGGGTGAACTAGGTGATTAAGGAAAATGCAGGTGAATAGGGTGAACTAGGTGATCGAGTAAGATGCAGGTGGATAGGGTGAACTAGGTGATCGAGTACGATGCAGGTGGATAGGGTGAACTAGGTGATTAAGGAAAATGCAGGTGAATAGGGTGAACTAGGTGATCGAGTAAGATGCAGGTGGATAGGGTGAACTAGGTGATTAAGGAAAATGCAGGTGGGTAGGGTGAACTAGGTGATTAAGGAAAATGCAAGTGGTTAGGGTGAACTAGGTGATTAAGGAAAATGCAGGTGGGTAGGATGAACTAGGTGATTAAGGAAAATGCAGGTGGGTAGGGTGAACTAGGTGATTAAGGAAAATGCAGGTGGATAGGGTGAACTAGGTGATTAAGGAAAATGCAGGTGGATAGGGTGAACTAGGTGATTAAGGAAAATGCTGGTGGATAGGGTGAACTAGGTGATTAAGGAAAATGCTGGTGGGTAGGGTGAACTAGGTGATTAAGGAAAATGCAGGTGGGTAGGGTGAACTAGGTGATTAAGGAAAATGCAAGTGGTTAGGGTGAACTAGGTGATTAAGGAAAATGCTGGTGGATAGGGTGAACTAGGTGCCTAAGGAAAATGCTGGTGGATAAGGTGAACTAGGTGATTAAGGAAAATGCAGGTGGGTAGGGTGAACTAGGTGATTAAGGAAAATGCTGGTGGATAGGGTGAACTAGGTGATTAAGGAAAATGCTGGTGGATAGGGTGAACTAGGTGATTAAGGAAAATGCAGGTTGGTAGGTTGAACTAGGTGATTAAGGAAAATGCTGGTGGATAGGGTGAACTAGGTGACTAAGGAAAATGCAGGTGGGTAGGGTTTAGGTGATTAAGGAAAATGCTGGTGGGTAGGGTGAACTAGGTGATTAAGGAAAATGCAGGTGGGTAGGGTGAACTAGGTGATTAAGGAAAATGTTGGTGGATAGGGTGAACTAGGTGCCTAAGGAAAATGCTGGTGGATAAGGTGAACTAGGTGATTAAGGAAAATGCAGGTGGGTAGGGTGAACTAGGTGATTAAGGAAAATGCTGGTGGATAGGGTGAACTAGGTGATAATGCTGGTTGGTAGGGTGAACTAGGTGATTAAGGAAAATGCTGGCGGGTAGGGTGAACTAGGTGATTAAGGAAAATGCTGGTGGATAGGGTGAACTAGGTGATTAAGGAAAATGCAGGTGGGTAGGGTGAACTAGGTGATTAAGAAAAATGCAGGTGGATAGGGTGAACTAGGTGATTAAGGAAAATGCTGGTGGATAGGGTGAACTAGGTGATTAAGGAAAATGCTGGTGGATAGGGTGAACTTGGTGATTAAGGAAAATGCTGGTGGGTAGGGTGAACTAGGTGATTAAAGAAAATGCAGGTGGATAGTGTGAACTAGGTGATTAAGGAAAATGCTGGTGGATAGGGTGAACTTGGTGATTAAGGAAAATGCTGGTGGGTAGGGTGAACTAGGTGATTAAGGAAAATGCAGGTGGATAGTGTGAACTAGATGATTAAGGAAAATGCAGGTGGATAGGGTGAACTAGGTGATTAAGGAAAATGCTGGTGGATAGGGTGAACTAGGTGATTAAGGAAAATGCTGGTGGATAGGGTGAACTAGGTGACTAAGGAAAATGCAGGTGGATAGGGTGAACTAGGTGCCTAAGGAAAATGCTGGTGGATAAGGTGAACTAGGTGATTAAGGAAAATGCAGGTGGGTAGGGTGAACTAGGTGATTAAGGAAAATGCTGGTGGATAGGGTGAACTAGGTGATTAAGGAAAATGCTGGTGGATAGGGTGAACTAGGTGATTAAGGAAAATGCAGGTGGGTAGGGTGAACTAGGTGATTAAGGAAAATGCAGGTGGGTAGGGTGAACTAGGTGATTAAGGAAAATGCTGGTGGATAGGGTGAACTAGGTGATTAAGGAAAATGCTGGTGGGTAGGGTGAACTAGGTGATTAAGGAAAATGCTGGTGGATAGGGTGAACTTGGTGATTAAGGAAAATGCTGGTGGGTAGGGTGAACTAGGTGATTAAAGAAAATGCAGGTGGATAGTGTGAACTAGGTGATTAAGGAAAATGCTGGTGGATAGGGTGAACTTGGTGATTAAGGAAAATGCTGGTGGGTAGGGTGAACTAGGTGATTAAGGAAAATGCTGGTGGATAGTGTGAACTAGGTGATTAAGGAAAATGCAGGTGGATAGGGTGAACTAGGTGCCTAAGGAAAATGCTGGTGGATAAGGTGAACTAGGTGATTAAGGAAAATGCAGGTGGGTAGGGTGAACTAGGTGATTAAGGAAAATGCTGGTGGATAGGGTGAACTAGGTGATTAAGGAAAATGCTGGTGTAGGGTGAACTAGGTGATAATGCTGGTTGGTAGGGTGAACTAGGTGATTAAGGAAAATGCTGGTGTGTAGGGTGAACTAGGTGATTAAGGAAAATGCAGGTGGGTAGGATGAACTAGGTGATTAAGGAAAATGCAGGTGGGTAGGGTGAACTAGGTGATTAAGGAAAATGCAGGTGGGTAGGGTGAACTAGGTGATTAAGGAAAATGCAGGTGGGTAGGGTGAACTAGGTGATTAAGGAAAATGCTGGTGGATAGGGTGAACTAGGTGATTAAGGAAAATGCTGGTGGGTAGGGTGAACTAGGTGATTAAAGAAAATGCAGGTGGATAGTGTGAACTAGGTGATTAAGGAAAATGCAGATGGGTAGGGTGAACTAGGTGATTAAGGAAAATGCAGGTGGATAGGGTGAACTAGGTGATTAAGGAAAATGCTGGTGGATAGGGTGAACTAGGTGATTAAGGAAAATGCTGGTGGATAGGGTGAACTAGGTGATTAAGGAAAATGCTGGTGGGTAGGGTGAACTAGGTGATTAAGGAAAATGCTGGTGGATAGGGTGAACTTGGTGATTAAGGAAAATGCTGGTGGGTAGGGTGAACTAGGTGATAATGCTGGTTGGTAGGGTGAACTAGGTGATTAAGGAAAATGCTGGTGGGTAGGGTGAACTAGGTGATTAAGGAAAATGCTGGTGGATAGGGTGAACTAGGTGATTAAGGAAAATGCAGGTGGGTAGGGTGAACTAGGTGATCGAGTAAGATGCAGGTGGGTAGGGTGAACTAGGTGATTAAGGAAAATGCAGGTGGATAGGGTGAACTAGGTGATTAAGGAAAATGCTGCTGGATAGGTTGAACTAGGTGATTAAGGAAAATGCAGGTGGGTAGGGTGAACTAGGTGATAATGCTGGTTGGTAGGGTGAACTAGGTGATTAAGGAAAATGCTGGTGGGTAGGGTGAACTAGGTGATTAAGGAAAATGCTGGTGGGTAGGGTGAACTAAGTGATTAAGGAAAATGCTGGTGGATAGGGTGAACTAGGTGATTAAGGAAAATGCTGGTGGATAGGGTGAACTAGGTGATTAAGGAAAATGCTGGTGGATAGGGTGAACTAGGTGATTAAGGAAAATGCAGGTGGGTAGGGTGAACTAGGTGATTAAGGAAAATGCAGGTGGGTAGGGTGAACTAGGTGATTAAGGAAAATGCTGGTGGATAGGGTGAACTAGGTGATTAAGGAAAATGCTGGTGGGTAGGGTGAACTAGGTGATTAAGGAAAATGCTGGTGGATAGGGTGAACTTGGTGATTAAGGAAAATGCTGGTGGGTAGGGTGAACTAGGTGATTAAAGAAAATGCAGGTGGATAGTGTGAACTAGGTGATTAAGGAAAATGCTGGTGGATAGGGTGAACTTGGTGATTAAGGAAAATGCTGGTGGGTAGGGTGAACTAGGTGATTAAGGAAAATGCTGGTGGATAGTGTGAACTAGGTGATTAAGGAAAATGCAGGTGGATAGGGTGAACTAGGTGCCTAAGGAAAATGCTGGTGGATAAGGTGAACTAGGTGATTAAGGAAAATGCAGGTGGGTAGGGTGAACTAGGTGATTAAGGAAAATGCTGGTGGATAGGGTGAACTAGGTGATTAAGGAAAATGCTGGTGTAGGGTGAACTAGGTGATAATGCTGGTTGGTAGGGTGAACTAGGTGATTAAGGAAAATGCTGGTGGGTAGGGTGAACTAGGTGATTAAGGAAAATGCAGGTGGGTAGGGTGAACTAGGTGATTAAGGAAAATGCTGGTGGATAGGGTGAACTAGGTGATTAAGGAAAATGCTGGTGGGTAGGGTGAACTAGGTGATTAAAGAAAATGCAGGTGGATAGTGTGAACTAGGTGATTAAGGAAAATGCTGGTGGATAGGGTGAACTTGGTGATTAAGGAAAATGCTGGTGGGTAGGGTGAACTAGGTGATTAAGGAAAATGCTGGTGGATAGTGTGAACTAGGTGATTAAGGAAAATGCAGATGGGTAGGGTGAACTAGGTGATTAAGGAAAATGCAGGTGGATAGGGTGAACTAGGTGATTAAGGAAAATGCTGGTGGATAGGGTGAACTAGGTGATTAAGGAAAATGCTGGTGGATAGGGTGAACTAGGTGATTAAGGAAAATGCTGGTGGGTAGGGTGAACTAGGTGATTAAGGAAAATGCTGGTGGATAGGGTGAACTTGGTGATTAAGGAAAATGCTGGTGGGTAGGGTGAACTAGGTGATAATGCTGGTTGGTAGGGTGAACTAGGTGATTAAGGAAAATGCTGGTGGGTAGGGTGAACTAGGTGATTAAGGAAAATGCTGGTGGATAGGGTGAACTAGGTGATTAAGGAAAATGCAGGTGGGTAGGGTGAACTAGGTGATCGAGTAAGATGCAGGTGGGTAGGGTGAACTAGGTGATTAAGGAAAATGCAGGTGGATAGGGTGAACTAGGTGATTAAGGAAAATGCTGCTGGATAGGTTGAACTAGGTGATTAAGGAAAATGCAGGTGGGTAGGGTGAACTAGGTGATAATGCTGGTTGGTAGGGTGAACTAGGTGATTAAGGAAAATGCTGGTGGGTAGGGTGAACTAGGTGATTAAGGAAAATGCTGGTGGGTAGGGTGAACTAAGTGATTAAGGAAAATGCTGGTGGATAGGGTGAACTAGGTGATTAAGGAAAATGCTGGTGGATAGGGTGAACTAGGTGATTAAGGAAAATGCTGGTGGATAGGGTGAACTAGGTGATTAAGGAAAATGCAGGTGGGTAGGGTGAACTAGGTGATAATGCTGGTTGGTAGGGTGAACTAGGTGATTAAGGAAAATGCTGGTGGGTAGGGTGAACTAGGTGATTAAGGAAAATGCTGGTGGATAGGGTGAACTAGGTGATTAAGGAAAATGCAGGTGGGTAGGGTGAACTAGGTGATCGAGTAAGATGCAGGTGGGTAGGGTGAACTAGGTGATTAAGGAAAATGCTGGTTGGTAGGGTGAACTAGGTGATTAAGGAAAATGCTGGTGGGTAGGGTGAACTAAGTGATTAAGGAAAATGCTGGTGGATAGGGTGAACTAGGTGATTAAGGAAAATGCTGGTGGATAGGGTGAACTAGGTGATTAAGGAAAATGCAGGTGGGTAGGGTGAACTAGGTGATAATGCTGGTTGGTAGGGTGAACTAGGTGATTAAGGAAAATGCTGGTGGGTAGGGTGAACTAGGTGATTAAGGAAAATGCTGGTGGATAGGGTGAACTAGGTGATTAAGGAAAATGCAGGTGGGTAGAGTGAACTAGGTGATCGAGTAAGATGCAGGTGGGTAGGGTGAACTAGGTGATTAAGGAAAATGCAGGTGGATAGGGTGAACTAGGTGATTAAGGAAAATGCTGCTGGATAGGTTGAACTAGGTGATTAAGGAAAATGCAGGTGGGTAGGGTGAACTAGGTGATAATGCTGGTTGGTAGGGTGAACTAGGTGATTAAGGAAAATGCTGGTGGGTAGGGTGAACTAGGTGATTAAGGAAAATGCTGGTGGATAGGGTGAACTAGGTGATTAAGGAAAATGCAGGTGGGTAGGGTGAACTAGGTGATTAAGGAAAATGCAGGTGGATAGGGTGAACTAGGTGATTAAGGAAAATGCTGGTGGATAGGGTGAACTAGGTGATTAAGGAAAATGCAGGTGGGTAGGGTGAACTAGGTGATAATGCTGGTTGGTAGGGTGAACTAGGTGATTAAGGAAAATGCTGGTGGGTAGGGTGAACTAGGTGATTAAGGAAAATGCTGGTGGATAGGGTGAACTAGGTGATTAAGGAAAATGCAGGTGGGTAGGGTGAACTAGGTGATAATGCTGGTTGGTAGGGTGAATTAGGTGATTAAGGAAAATGCTGGTGGGTAGGGTGAACTAGGTGATTAAGGAAAATGCAGGTGGGTAGGGTGAACTAGGTGATTAAGGAAAATGCAGGTGGGTAGGGTGAACTAGGTGATTAAGGAAAATGCAGGTGGGTAGGGTGAACTAGGTGATTAAGGAAAATGCTGGTGGATAGGGTGAACTAGGTGATTAAGGAAAATGCTGGTGGGTAGGGTGAACTAGGTGATTAAGGAAAATGCTGGTGGATAGGGTGAACTTGGTGATTAAGGAAAATGCTGGTGGGTAGGGTGAACTAGGTGATTAAAGAAAATGCAGGTGGATAGTGTGAACTAGGTGATTAAGGAAAATGCTGGTGGATAGGGTGAACTTGGTGATTAAGGAAAATGCTGGTGGGTAGGGTGAACTAGGTGATTAAGGAAAATGCAGGTGGGTAGGGTGAACTAGGTGATTAAGGAAAATGCAGGTGGATAGGGTGAACTAGGTGATTAAGGAAAATGCTGGTGGATAGGGTGAACTAGGTGATTAAGGAAAATGCTGGTGGATAGGGTGAACTAGGTGACTAAGGAAAATGCAGGTGGGTAGGATGAACTAGGTGATTAAGGAAAATGCAGGTGGGTAGGGTGAACTAGGTGATTAAGGAAAATGCAGGTGGGTAGGGTGAACTAGGTGATTAAGGAAAATGCAGGTGGGTAGGGTGAACTAGGTGATTAAGGAAAATGCTGGTGGATAGGGTGAACTAGGTGACTAAGGAAAATGCAGGTGGGTAGGATGAACTAGGTGATTAAGGAAAATGCAGATGGGTAGGGTGAACTAGGTGATTAAGGAAAATGCAGGTGGGTAGGGTGAACTAGGTGATTAAGGAAAATGCAGGTGGGTAGGGTGAACTAGGTGATTAAGGAAAATGCTGGTGGATAGGGTGAACTAGGTGATTAAGGAAAATGCTGGTGGGTAGGGTGAACTAGGTGATTAAGGAAAATGCTGCTGGATAGGTTGAACTAGGTGATTAAGGAAAATGCAGGTGGGTAGGGTGAACTAGGTGATAATGCTGGTTGGTAGGGTGAACTAGGTGATTAAGGAAAATGCTGGCGGGTAGGGTGAACTAGGTGATTAAGGAAAATGCTGGTGGATAGGGTGAACTAGGTGATTAAGGAAAATGCAGGTGGGTAGGGTGAACTAGGTGATTAAGGAAAATGCAGGTGGGTAGGGTGAACTAGGTGATTAAGGAAAATGCTGGTGGATAGGGTGAACTAGGTGATTAAGGAAAATGCTGGTGGATAGGGTGAACTTGGTGATTAAGGAAAATGCTGGTGGGTAGGGTGAACTAGGTGATTAAAGAAAATGCAGGTGGATAGTGTGAACTAGGTGATTAAGGAAAATGCTGGTGGATAGGGTGAACTTGGTGATTAAGGAAAATGCTGGTGGGTAGGGTGAACTAGGTGATTAAGGAAAATGCAGGTGGGTAGGGTGAACTAGGTGATTAAGGAAAATGCAGGTGGATAGGGTGAACTAGGTGATTAAGGAAAATGCTGGTGGATAGGGTGAACTAGGTGATTAAGGAAAATGCTGGTGGATAGGGTGAACTAGGTGACTAAGGAAAATGCAGGTGGGTAGGATGAACTAGGTGATTAAGGAAAATGCAGGTGGGTAGGGTGAACTAGGTGATTAAGGAAAATGCAGGTGGGTAGGGTGAACTAGGTGATTAAGGAAAATGCAGGTGGGTAGGGTGAACTAGGTGATTAAGGAAAATGCTGGTGGATAGGGTGAACTAGGTGACTAAGGAAAATGCAGGTGGGTAGGATGAACTAGGTGATTAAGGAAAATGCAGGTGGGTAGGGTGAACTAGGTGATTAAGGAAAATGCAGGTGGGTAGGGTGAACTAGGTGATTAAGGAAAATGCAGGTGGGTAGGGTGAACTAGGTGATTAAGGAAAATGCTGGTGGATAGGGTGAACTAGGTGATTAAGGAAAATGCTGGTGGGTAGAGTGAACTAGGTGATTAAGGAAAATGCTGCTGGATAGGTTGAACTAGGTGATTAAGGAAAATGCAGGTGGGTAGGGTGAACTAGGTGATAATGCTGGTTGGTAGGGTGAACTAGGTGATTAAGGAAAATGCTGGCGGGTACGGTGAACTAGGTGATTAAGGAAAATGCTGGTGGATAGGGTGAACTAGGTGATCGAGTAAGATGCAGGTGGATAGGGTGAAGTTGGTGATTAAGGAAAATGCAGGTGGATTGGGTGAACTAGGTGATCGAGTAAGATGCAGGTGAGTAGGGTGAACTAAGTGATTAAGGAAAATGCTGGTGGATAGGGTGAACTAGGTGATTAAGGAAAATGCAGGTGGGTAGGGTGAACTAGGTGATCGAGTAAGATGCAGGTGGGTAGGGTGAACTAGGTGATAATGCTGGTTGGTAGGGTGAACTAGGTGATTAAGGAAAATGCTGGTGGGTAGGGTGAACTAGGTGATTAAGGAAAATGCTGGTGGATAGGGTGAACTAGGTGATTAAGGAAAATGCAGGTGGGTAGGGTGAACTAGGTGATCGAGTAAGATGCAGGTGGGTAGGGTGAACTAGGTGATTAAGGAAAATGCAGGTGGATAGGGTGAACTAGGTGATTAAGGAAAATGCTGCTGGATAGGTTGAACTAGGTGATTAAGGAAAATGCAGGTGGGTAGGGTGAACTAGGTGATAATGCTGGTTGGTAGGGTGAACTAGGTGATTAAGGAAAATGCTGGTGGGTAGGGTGAACTAGGTGATTAAGGAAAATGCTGGTGGATAGGGTGAACTAGGTGATTAAGGAAAATGCAGGTGGGTAGGGTGAACTAGGTGATTAAGGAAAATGCAGGTGGATAGGGTGAACTAGGTGATTAAGGAAAATGTTGGTGGATAGGGTGAACTAGGTGATTAAGGAAAATGCAGGTGGGTAGGGTGAACTAGGTGATAATGCTGGTTGGTAGGGTGAACTAGGTGATTAAGGAAAATGCTGGTGGGTAGG